>PVJO010006548.1:0-88454 GCA_004026905.1 Hystrix cristata | reverse complement strand
TCCTTGTGCTTGCAAGGCAAGCACTTTAACCACTGAGCTAAATCCCCAGCCCTCTCTTTGTTCTTTTTTGACCTATTTGGTCTTTTCTGTATTTTGTTATAAACATTTTCATCTTTTTTGTTTTATAGTTCTTGCTCTTAGGCATTTTGTGTTACTCTAATTTCTGAATTTAGAGTCCAGAGTGCTAACCACTACACCATGGAATATCACTGCTGCTTCAATTTCTGTACCACCACTGGGCTCCCAGGACTTCTTCCCTCTTATCTAACAATCTTGCCTTCAAAACCAGCTGGGTGACCTCAGGCCCTTCAAGACTACAGCTCAGGGATGGATAGAGCATTTGCCCAGCATGCAAAAGGTCCTGGCTTCAATCTCCAGTACTACCAAAAGAAATACAAAAAAAAAAAACAAAAAACCAAAAAACAGTTGGGCAAGGCGGTGCACATCTGTAATCCCAGCACTCGGGAGGCCGAGGCAGGAAGATTGCCAGGAGTTTGAGGCCAGCATGAACTATGTAGTGAGACCCTGTCTCGAAAAAACAAAATAAAACAAAACAAAAAAAAGAAAGAAAGAAAGAAAGAAAACCAAAGAACAAACCCAAAACACCCACAGATCAACCTCTTCAGAAATCCCTCTGTTATGGTTTGTGTCTAGATGTCCTCCCAAAGCCTCATGTGGTAAGAGGTAGCTGGATCTAGAGTGTGTGATTACTAAATTAGTCCACTGAAGGGTTTGGCATGGTTCTGCTAGGATCAAGGATGTGACGCTAGGATTAAGGGTAGGAGTACTGCCCACCCTAAAGCCAGGTAGCCTGGATAAAATATAAGATACAGGAAGAAGCTGGTTAGTCCCCTTGCCTGCATTCCTTGTTTATGTGGTCAACTTCTGCCTGTCTGCCCTGCCACCCTGCCTCGGACCCAGCTGACTGTGGACTGAAACCTCTACAAACTGTGAGCCAAATAAACCTTTCTTCCCCTAACTTTGGGTGTTGGGTATTTTGTCTCAGCAACAAGAGAAAAGTAACTAAGACACCCTCCTTCCTTTTCCTCAGGACTCAATGGGCACTCTAAACTGATTCAAGCATCTGCTTCTAAAGGAAACTGAAGTGGGATACAGTTAAACTCGCTGGTCAATTCGTGAAATCATTATCTAGGCAGTACCACATTCAGAAAGGAGTGAAGTCAGCAAATGCTGAGGCTTTGAAGAGCTCCCATATCAGTATCTTTCAGTGGCCTTTGATGTCACCCTCAGAGGATGTTCCCAGAAGAATCTGCTGCCACCTCTGCAGACTAGCACACCATTCCAGCTGCTCATATGCTCATCCTTATAAACGGAAAATTTCCTGTCCAGAAGAACCTTTCTTTACAAGCACCAAGCACACAGCAAGCAGGACTGCCCAAATACAGCACTGTAGCTGTCTTAGCTATAAAAGGTCCAAAGGCTGGTCTATAGTACAATTTCTCCACTCATTTATGTTCCTTAAGTATGTAAAAATAGGATCACAGCCATGAGAATCATGAAAAAAGGCACAGATCGAGCCTAGCAGGTAAGGTCAGCTTCTAAATAGTCCCATGTTTCTGGGGGTTGGTAGGAACACAGCATGTGGAAACACTAAGCAAGGTCACAGGAGGGGGATCTCTCTCTTTTTTTTTTTTTTTTTGGGTGCCAGGGATCGAACTTGGGGCCTTGTGCTTACTAGGCAAGCACTCTAAGGAGGGGATCTCTAAACCATGTGAAAAGACTTTCCCTAAGGTGAATGACAAAGCTACTCCACGAACTGTGACATGCATGATCACAGACAGAAAGACTTAAGTGAGGGTGGTACTATAAAATTCAGACTGAGCAATGAAAAGTAAATGGAGCGTTATGTGTTTTATACTTCACATATCTTGTCTTTTTCTACCTTATTCATTAAAATACTTATAGTAGTTGCTACTTTCTGGGCTGGATATATTCTCTTTCTTCCTTAAAACTGCAAGTCTGCTTCTTCCTCGGGAAACCACCAACTGGAGATGAAGCAGTGCAGTGGGAGTGCCCAGAGGCCCCAGTGGCCCCGGCATGGGGTTCAGCAGTGGCCTTGGGCACAGCCGGGGGCAGGGCTGGGGCTGTGGGGCTCTGCAGCGGTAAGGCCAAGGACAAGGAGTGGATTCCTGTCACTAAGCTGGGCTGGCTGGTCAAGGACATGAAGATTAAGTCCCTGGAGGAAATTTCTCCCTTCTCGTCTATCAAAGAGTCTGAGATTACTGACTTTTTCCTGGCACATCCCTCAAGGATGAAGTTCTAAAGATCAGGCCTATGCAGAAGCAAACTCCTGTGGCCAGCAGACCAGGTTCAAAGCATTTGTCACCATTGGGGACTACAACAGTCATGCTGGTCTGGGTATAAAGTGCTCCAAGAAGGTAGCCACTGCCATCTGCTGGACCCTCATCCTGGCCAAGCTCTCCACTGACCCTGTGCAGAGACGCTATTGAGGGAACAAGATTGGCAAGCCCCACACTATCCCTTGTGGCTCTGGATTGGTACGTCTGATCCCTGCCCACAGAGGGACTGGCATCTTCTCAGCCCATGCCCAAGAGGCTGATGCTGCTGGGTACTGATGACTGCTACACCTCTGCCAGGGGCTGCGCTGCCACTCTGGGCCACCTTCAATGCCATCTCCAAGACCTACAGCTACCTGACCTCTGGAAAGAGACTGTGTTCCCCAAGTCACCCTACCAGGAATTCACTGACCATCTTGTAAAAACTCCTATCAGAGTCTCTGGTTCAGAGAACTCAAGCTCTAGCAGTAGCTATAACATAAGAAAAAATACAGTAAATGAAATCTGCTCCCCTTCAAAATAAACTGCAAGTCGGGGCCAGGCAGGGTGATGTACACCTGTAATCACCTGGAAGGCTGGAGCAGAAGGACTGCAAAATAAAAAATTAATTTAAAAAAATGTGAGGATAGGCATGGTGGCCCAGAATTTGGCAGACTGAGGCAGGTGGACTGCCGTGAGTTCGAGGCCAGCCTAGGCTACATAGTGAGTTCAAGACCAGTCTGAATTACATAGTGAGACCTTGTCCCAAAAAACTTAAAAAAAAAAAAAAGTCTGGTCTGGGATGTAGCTTAGCTCAAAGGACCTGATTTCAATCCCCAGTACCAAAACCAAAACCAAACTCTCTCAGTTGCAAGTATGGCATCAACCCCCCTCTTATCCCCGCCCAGTACTGGGGATTGAACCCAAGACCTGCATACTGAGCTACATCCCTAAATCTTTATTTTGTTTTGTTTTGATGCTGGGGATTGAACTCAGGGCCTGTGTGCTTGCTAGGCAAGTACTCTACCACTGAGCTAAATCCCCAGCCCCTTGTCTTATTTAAGACAGTGTTTCACCAGGTAGCCCAGGCTGCCTTGAACATGCAGCAATCCTCCTGTATCAGGCCCTGAGTACTGAGATTACGGATGTGCATAACGCCTGGTTTCTTCATTATATCAGACAGATGAGAAAATTAAGACTTAGCCAGGCACAGTGATACAGGAAGATCGCAAGTTCAAGGCCAATTTGGACTATTTAGTGAGTCTCTGTCTCAAAATAAAAAAGGGCTGCGGATAAAGTTAGATAGTATATCTCTTCACTAGCATGCATACAGCCCTGATTCAATCCCCAGTGCCGAGCCAGGTATGGTGGCACATGCCTGTAATCCCAGGACTCGGGAGACTGGGGGAGAAGGATCGCCAGCAGTTCAAGGCCAGCCTTGGTACACAGTGAGTTTGAGGCCAATCTAGACTACATAGGGAGACCTTGTCTCAAAAAACAAAAAATAAAACAAAACAAAGAAAAGCCCCAGCACCACACACAAAAATGAAAAGGAAATGAGGGTTAAGGAATGCAAGCAGTTTATATGGGCCTCATATTAACTCTACTTGGGTAGAGTTAATATGAGGCCCAACAGCAATTCAATCTATAACCCAGAGAAGCCATAAGCCCTGTGTTTCCCCACGTTAAAGTTTACATTACAGAAACTCAACCCAGGTAAGACAAAATATGCTTCCTACTTTATAAACCAGTAGGACAAAAAAAGGAGGAGAAATTTTAACCCACATGCTACGGTAAACTGGATCAGTAATCATAAAAGCTGTTACTTATGTCTAGCTTTCAATATGCTCCAGGAATAAGAGCCTGGCATGGTGATACACACCTGTAATCCCAGCACTGAGAAGGCCGGTATGCATCACTACACCAGTTTCTGCTTTTTCATAATAAAGTAGGAAAAAATTTGGGTTTGACGAAGTCTACTCTGAAAAGGTAAACTCCTGAGGACACTCAAGAGGACAAGTGTTAAAAATGCTCAATACAACCCTCAGGAATCTGAGGTAGGAGCATCACGAGTTCAAGGCTGGCCTGGACTATATGTAGAGAGACCATGTTTCAAAACACTAAGGAAAAAAAAAATGCTTGATACAACTTACCCATTCCGGTCATATTTCTTGAATACTGGGAAAGCCTCCAGAGGGTCTCCAAGCTGGGGAAAGAAAAAGAAGAGTGACACAGATAGGCGAGCAGAAGTGTTGCCTCCGCCCAAGAGCCCTGCTGTCTAGGAACAGGACGCTGTAAGAATCCATGACAGGAGGCCCCAGAAACAGCCCTCACAGGCCCTTCCATCTGTCTCAGCTCTGAAATCACACAGACGTGGGAGGCTTTGTGAGGAGGCCCAAGAGAGTTAAGTTTAGCTTCATTTGACAGGGTGAGAACAAAGTTTACCAGTCTATGGGCACAATACCTGCTCACAGTACAGCTAACCCACAGTGGCCACATTATCCCTTTGAGCACTTCTGGGAAGAAGCCTTCAACTAATTTCACCTCCTCAAAACCCCAAAAGAAAATCATGTCCCAGGGGCTGGGGATTTAGCTCAGTGTTTAGAGTGTTTGCCTAGCAAGTACAAGGCCCCAGCACCAAAAAAAAAAAAAAAGAAAGACAGAAAGAAATCATGTCTCTGAGCTGCATCCTTATAAATGTGGAGCATTTACTATGACAAAGGTAAAAGAATAATGAAAAATGAGACAAGGAATGAGGGCAGGAAGGATGGCTAGGATTTCTCAGGTTCAGTTTGAAAGCCAAGGCCTCAGGCTGCTCCCAGTTCACCCATCTGGTATCAATTCACAGCTGTTCCTCCTTTGACTACAATCCTTGAGACCAGGCCATGATATCCCCTCATTCCCAGTACAGCCTTCAGTATTTCATGGGTAATCAACAAATGTCTGAAGGAATAAAACAAAACCACACCATATTTGTCAGGGAGGTTTCCTCCCCAAAACGCAAACTCTCAACAAAAATTTCTCCACACTCTCTACTGTCAGTAAGAGAAGGAGCCACTTCTGCTGGAATCCACATTTCCTGAACACCTGGGCAAACAGTTCACCTCCTCCCAACTCTTCCTCTGCCCTAAGCAGGAAGAGGCCCGGGTAGGTAGTGTCACAATGCTGCCACAGGGTGGAGCCAAAAGAAATCAAATTAAAAACCAAATTGAAGTTCCAAGAAGCAGAGACTGGAAAGGAGAGTCACCCTGTTGGCAGCATCCACTTTGGCACAGACGGCATCCATGGCTGCACGCTCCTCCAACCGCTTCTGCTTCTTCTCCTTTGCTTTGCTTGACTTTCTCTGCAACAGGGAAAAACAACACCAGAAAGGCTCCAGCCTACCAAAGTCTTGACTCTCCCCACTGTGAGGAGCGCGAGAGGCTCAGCATCTGAAGGCCTGGCCCAGAAGGAAACCACCTGCCCAGGCTGCCGCACACACAGCATGTGACCTATGCAGGGACACTGTTTCTCGTGTTGTGAGCCTTCCGGAGTGTCATAAGATTTCTCACTTTCTTTCAGGAACAATATTGATCCTGCTGATCCCAGGTCACCAGGAGGACCCAGGGAGAGATCTGACAATGCCCAAAGCAGACCTGGCCACCAGCAGTAATGAATATTTACTCATTTGCCCCTCTATAAGGAAGAAACACCCAATTTCAAACTCATTTCAAGGACCTTTCAGGGAGATGATGGCATCCGAGGTAGCCACTGACAGCTGTTCCTAAGTACAGTATAACTTTATGAAAAGTCTTTTGTGTGGCTTCCAGCTAAAAGAGACAAAAAGATCTGGTCAAGGGCAGCCCTGTGGGACCTGAGTCCTATTTCTAAACAAGAACCAGGGTGCTCTGGTTTAAGGGTACAGAGCCATTCCCCGAGAAGTCCCACCCAGCCAAGGCTAACAAATGGCAGACACACCTTACACATAGCAACAGAAGCACAGTAAAGGGCACCAAAGGGTTCACCTCAGGACACAAAGGCAATGCTGCCACATGGTCAACCAGCCAAGCTCCAGGCACATAGGCAGGAGGGGTGGGGCAAAGCAGGCTCCCTGCACTGAGGGGTAAAACAGCAACCTGTGGGCTGGGGATTTAGCTCAGTGGTTAAAGCACTTGCCTAGCAAGCAAAAGACCCTGAGTTCGATCCCCAGCACCAAAACAAAACAAAACAAAAAAACAGCAAGTCGTCCAAAACTATGTCTAGATCACATACTGTTTTCAGGCTGGTGTGGGGTTCTCTCAAGCCTGAACAGACCCTCTTATCCTTTGGTAAAAAGCTGGGTTACACAAGGAAAGAGCCAGGCTCTGGAACCTGACAGACCTCATCCAAAGCCTTTCTGCTCTCCACTCTCTGCAGGTCCCAGGACAGAACAGAGCCCTTCTGAGCCTCCTTCCCTGGTCTGCAGGTGTGCTCCTAATACCTCTTGAGTGGTATTAACCCTGAGAAGGCCGTATGACAGGTGCTCAATAAATGACCGTTCTTATTCTCATTCCTAAGGAGGAACAGCCAGGCAGAGCTGCTGGCCTACCCAGCCTGAGGCCCCCAAGACTAGGCAAATAGTTCTGTTTTTGCCACCAGTATGGCCTCTTGCGTTCCCCTGCCCTCCTCTCCAGGGACTTACTGGATAGAGTCCTGACAACTCCCAGTTACAGCTTCACCCTGACACTGGCCTCATGAAAGAACATGCAGAGCAATTAACGTTCACATGAATGCAAAACCCAGCTGCTGAGAAAGTTTCTCAGGATAAATTCTACCATTAATTTTCTTTCTTTTTTATTATTTATTTTTTGTACTGGAGATTGAACCTAGGGCCTTCCCACTGAGCTACACCCCCAGCCCTTTTTAATTGTTTTTTCAGCCCTTTTTAATTTTGAGACATGGTTATTACTAAGTTTCTAAATTGCCCAGGCTGGGCTCAAACTTATGATACTCCTGACTCAGTCTCCCAGAGTACTGGGATTATAGGCATGCACCACATTGCCAGACTGTCTTTGATTTTCCAAGGAATGACACTTTAATTCCTATTTCAAATAACTAGGGCCAGGCATGGTGGCACAAGCCTGTAATCCCAGTACTCAGGAGGCTGAGGCAGGAGGACCACCATAAGTTCAAAGTCAGCCTGGGCTCCATAGTGAGTTCAAGGATAGCCTGAACGACATAGTGAGACCCTGTCTCAAAAAACAAACAACAAAAAAACCAAACCAAATCAAATAACTAGGAGATAAAACAAGAGTTCAGATACCAGGAACTCACATGGATTGCTCTTATAGGCACAAACTCTACAAGCACCAACTAATAACTGTCTTCTGGCTGAGTACCATGCTGGAAGCCAGGCTAGCTCCCATTTCTCACCTCCCTAGAGAAAGGGGCACACAGAAGACAATAGACGGTTTTCACAAGGCAGCACTCTGGGGATAGAAGCATCCCCTTTCTACCATCATTAGTTTTTTTTTTGGGGGGGCGGTGTTTGCTGGGGCTCAAACTCAAGGCCTTGCACTTGCTAGGCACATTTTCTACCACTGAGCTAAATCCCCAACACAACCATTGCTTTTATTTATTTATTTTGGTGCTGGGGATTGAACTTGGGGCCTTGTGGTTGCAAAGCAAGCACACTAACCACTGAGCTAAATCCCCAGCCCCTCATTGCCTTTATAGAATCTATTTTTTCCTCTAGGAATTCAGGTTGCAAGGCAACACTGAGATATTCACAACTTATAAAGTACTTTAACAAATACGTGTTCAATTCTGGGCTGAGGATTTAGCTCAGTGGTTAGAGTGCTTCCTGAGCAAGCTAAAGGCCCTGAGTTCGGTCCCCAGCACCACACACAAAAAAGTATGTGTTCAATTCTCAGGACAAAAACCATCGCCTCTCCTTCACACATTAGGAAACTGAGACTCAAAGAGATGATGTGACCCACAGAGTTCCCAAGACAGTAACTGGCTGCAGGGAGACTCAACCCTACGGGCTAAAGCACAGATCCAGTGTTCTACCAGCCCCGCTGTCTCCCAGTGGGAGAGCCCACACGTAGTGTGCCAACTTTATTCAGTCTTTTAACAAAGACCTTCGCACATCCTGCCTAAATAAGGCCAGGGCCTCACAAGCCCTCATACAACCACTTAGCAACTCACATCTCAGTGCCCATTGACCTACTAATGGCTTGCCAACACAGTGCCACCCACCCCAGGCCCTACCTTCTGCACTGAAGCACAGGCAGAAAAAAAGTCTCTAGGGCTGGATGATGGGGCAGAAAGAGCATGGACTTTGGCATCAACCAGACCAGGCCAGTGGCCCTAGTGCCACCCTAGTAGAACTTGTGAAAGCAACCTGATCTCCAGGAAGATGGGAACACAAATGCTGAGCTCATGCAAGAGCTGTGCCCTAAGGACAGGTCAGAAACCTGCACACCTTCATAGTAGATGCCACTTCCCTTCATCCAACCCAACTGCCTGCTCTCTTTTTGAAACAGGGTCTTGCTATGTAGTTCAGGCAGGCCTTGAGCTCACTATGTAGCCCAGGCTGGCCTCAAATTTGCAGCAATCCTCCTGCCTCTGCCCCACAAGTGCTGGGATCACAGGTATGTGGCACCATGCCAAGCTCTGCCTGTTCTCATTATGGAACAGAAGGATTGAAGGCACTAGAAAACAAGTGAGACTTCTAGGACCCAGAAAGCACTGGTTCCCTTCATAGCATCTCACTTCTAAGCACAAGAAGTAATGCCCAAGCACAAGCAGCAGGAGGGCTAGCCTGGGCCTCCTGGAGATTTATGGGCTCACTCATGCAGGGGAACTGGCAAACCAGGCAAACCTTGCACTGAGGCTAAGGGCTGCTGTGGCCTGAGACTGTGATAATGAAAACACCCTTTAAGCACTTCCCTGCCTGCACAGAGGAAGGGGAAGGAGGCAAGCTACAGCAGGCTGGGCCAGACAGGCAGGGGATCTCCCTCAAACTCAGCAAGCACTGGGAAGAGTGGCTTCCTACTGTTCCAATTAGCTTTGCCCCTGCTTTATGGAGGTAAGGCTGTCCTGCAGGGACACAGGAAAGCTCTCCTAATTAAAATGGGAAATAAGTACAGTGAACAGTAAAGCTCATTGTGGTTAAGCATCTTTCCCAAGGGAGCTTTATATAATAAAAAGAGCATGGGCTTTTGAGTCAAGAGACCTGGATTTGATTCTCAGTTTTTTCATTTAATAGCTGTGTGACTTTAGGCAAGTTACTTACAATCTTTTGGGCAAATTACTCAATTTCTCTGAACCTCAGTTTCTTCATTCATAAAATGGGGCTGGGGCTGGAGATGTAGCTCAGTGGTAAAGCGCTTGCCTAGCACGCATAAAGTTCAACCCCAATACCACAAAAACAAAACCACAAAAAAACAAGGCTAATAATACCTATACCAACAGTCAAGAGATGTTGTAAGGACAAAAAAGTACAATGTACTGGATATAAAATTCTTCATAGAAGGGTTGGGGATTTAGCTCAGTGATAGAGTGCTTGCCTAGGAAGCACAAAGCCCTGAGTTTGATTCCCAGGGCTGAAAAAAAAAAAAAATTCTTCATAGAAACAACTTTTTGGTTTTTATTTTGTTTTTGGAGACAGTCTCCCTATGTCGTTCAGGCTGGCCTTGAACTATGTAGCCCAGGCTGGTTTACAACTCAGAATGATCCTCTCACCTCAGCCTCCTGAGTGCTGGGATTACAGTTATGCGCCAACACATCCAGCACAATTTTTGTTTATGAGGACCTATTAGTGCCAATGCTTTCAAAAAGATGATCCAACTCAGTCAAGTACATACACTCACTTCTTTGATGAAAAATCTGAAGCACAGAAAGGCTAACTTTCATGGTCATGGAGTCAATAAGCAGAATTCTCAGAGGTCTCCACATACCCTTCTCCACACTGGACTCTGCACTCTATGAAGAGGAGGTTGTATCTGCTTTATTTGCTCATGCATACCCAGTGCTCAGCAAATAGTAGGTACTCTGTTACTATCTGTTGAATGAATCATCCAAGATTCAAATCTAGGTTTGAATGGTAAAGTCCATGTTCTCTCCATTACATCACATATAATGCCTGTAAAAACTTCCTATTAAATGCCATTTCCATATGCAGTTGTGAAATTCCTCTCCTTACTATTCCTGTCAAAGCTGCAACTCCACACTCAGTTTGACTGGTAGGGGTCACAATGAAAAATGAAAAAACACCCAGGTGGTGGAAGAAGGTACCTTCTACAAAAACAATTTGACATCTCTTAGATTTTCAGTGTCAATGCCTCCATCCCACATGGTACTAGGATCTGAGAAGAACCCGTTTTTGGTGAAGGGAGATAAAGATTTAACTTTTAACTCCTCAAAGACAACTCATATATGGCAGTTGAGGTGAAAGAACTTTGAAGAGAAAGGCGATGCACCTGATGCCACTCTTCTGCCTGAGATCAGGAGGTGGGCCCACTGCCTGAGGGTGCCCACTAGGAATGATGACTTCCTGCCATCTAGATGGGGGGCATTGGGCTGGGGATTTAGCTCAGTGGTTAGAGTGCTTGCTTTGCAAGCAAGAGGCCCTGAGTTCGATCCCCAGCACAAAAAAAAAAAAAAAAAAAAAAAAAGCTGGGAGGCATAGTTCCCACTGATGAGCAACAAGGGTAATGACAGGGTTCCAGCTCTGATCCAGGAAAGATAATTCAAGACTCTGTTGCTGTTTTATGCCACAAGATACTCCATAGGGGCTGTTCTGAGAAACACAGCTATAAAGTATGAGTAGTAAGACTGGGACCAATGAAAGCAGGGTTCCAAGCATCTCTGGGGCCCACTATTTCAACTCAACCAATGAGGAAGTGTTGACCCAGAATGGCATGCTATGCTTCTCGTTTTGGGCTCGGTCTGCAGTGACTGACTCTGGAGTAGATGGTTACTGAGTGACACCGAAGACACAGGTTTCAATGAGTTTAAATAGCCGAGATATGGGATCTTTCAAAGAAACCTATGTTAAAAACGGCTGATGTCAGGCTGAGGCAGGAGGACTGCAGTGAGATCAACACCAGCCTGGGATACACAGTGAGTTCAAGGCCAGTCTGAACTACATTGTGAGATCGTCTCAAAACAAAACAAAAACAACAAAAAAGGGTAATGTCTTTAGACTTGATTTCTCCATATAAAGTACACAGGATTGATCCAAAATTCCTGGTTGAAACATGACAAATGCTTGGGTTTGGTGTTTTTTTTTTTTTTTTAAGAGGGAGGATGGTCCTGGATTTTATACCCAGGTCCTCCCATATGCTAAACACACACTCTGTCACTGAGCTAAACTTCCAAGCCCTAAATGTTTGTCTGACAGATTACCTCAAGTTTTTTTTGGTGCTGCGGATCAAACTCAGGGTCTTGCACTTGGTAGTACTTGAGGTTTTTTGGACATGGATTAGACAACTATTTTTGTCCAACAAGTTTGTTTAGTCAATACATACTTGAAAGAAAAAAAAAATCTAGGTTTGTAAGCATAGGGACAAACCCAGAGTTAAAAACAGCACAAATCTACATTAGTAAAGTGAAGGCTGAGAATACAGGCAAAAATAACAGGTACTACTTAGTAAACACCTAATTGGCTATTTACATCCATTATCTCATTTAGTAGTCACTACTACTCTAAGAGAGAGGTATCGGCATCCCCAGTACACAGGTGAGGAAATTCAAGTCCAGAAAGGCCACATCACTAGCACAATATCATGATGCTAGCCATTGAAGATGGAGCTAGCATTGAGGTATCTCTGGCTCAAATCCAGGACTGCCTAACGGTGGTGGAAATTGCACGTAAATACGAATATGTAGAGCAGGGCCAGTTATCTTTGTAGAAGGATGACTGGTACTTCTCGTGTTGAAATTTAATAAAGTGAACGAGGAGACATGAAATTGCTTCTGCCCAACCCTACACCTGCACACGACCGGAAAAGGCACTAAAATAATAGCATCTCTCTGCTGCCGGCACCGAACAGGTGGTCAATATCCACAGGAGCTGGGGCCATCACCAGTGCACGCCCCCATCCTCCCTTCTCACCTGTACATCTCCCTTGCGAAGCCACCTACAGTGCTAAAACTACTAACAACCTTCTAACAAGAACTACTTCATTGCAACCAGGAGGCAGAGCAGGCAGGCCTCTGGCGGAAAACCAGGTTTTATGTACCAGGAGAAAGAACCTGGCAGAGAGGTTTCAGCCTTTTGGGGGAACTGGTCACCCGAGTAGCAGCGCAGCCGCGTGGGATTTGGGACAGCGAAGCGGGGTCTAGCGCCCCAGTCACAGCCTGTGTGACCTTGGCCGGGCGCCCTCTTTCCCCGGGCCTCAGTTCCCTGCAAACCAGGTTGACCTGAATGTGGGACAACGCGGGGTTGGTGACAGGAGAGTGATGGCTGACCCTGGGGAGCCGGGGGTAACCTCAAGGAATGCGGGGGCAGGGGGTGAGGACTGGTGGAAAGTCCACGAGGCGGGAACCGGCCGGACGGACCGAAAGGTGGGGGAGGGGCCGGGAGCGGGGTCCCGGAGAAGGGGTTGGTTCCCAGGGTATAAATGAACTAGTCCGAAAACGAGGACTCTTAGAATGGGGGAGTCGAGTCATGTGGGGGTTAGGGGTCACGTGAGGCCGGAGGGGGTCGGAGTCACGTGAAGGGGGCTTGAGGAACAATGGGGGCGAAAGGGGCAAGGATAACGAAGGGCGCCCCTGGGCCTCCCGTCTCTTCTCCCTGCCTCACTCACCCCCATGGCGCCGGCAGCGACCCTCGGCTCCTCCTTCACACACTTGCCAGCAGGGAGGCGGTAACGGCGGCAGCAGCAACGGCGGCGGCACCAAAGCAGCAGCCCCTACACTGCACATGCGCTTCGCGACTCCCCGCGCGCTCCGGCTGGCACTGCGCAGGCGCAGAACGGGGATGAGGGGCAAGTGGGGAAACGGCGCGCAGGTGCAGCACCAGCCGGGCGGCCGAGGGTCTCCGACGAAAAAGAGGAGGGAGGCGAGGAGGAGCGTCGCGCTGGGAATGACGCATTTGCCCAGGCCCCGCCTACACGCGGCTGTTTCTGTAGCTATGGTAACGGGGCCGGAGGCTCTACTCAGCAACCAGCCGCGCACTTCTACCCAGCGAGAGTGAGTGGCCGCCACGTTCACTGAGGACACGTCGCGTGCCCTCTGAAATTCCAGCTTCTCCTCAGCTCTCTTGAGTACAGAGGAAGTCTTTGAAAGCGCTCCCGCCTTCTAGAACTTGGCTTTTGGAACTCCTTTTCTAACCAGAGACCTGTTACTCATTCATCCGCCTTCTATCCATTCATTCTGTTGCTCATCCAGCGTTTACTGTGCTGAGTCCAGGGGCACAGCCGGAAGCCATCGCAGTACAAAACTCTGCTGTTCAGACGCAACTGTTGAAGAGAGCTGTTAAAGTGAGACTTCGGGCGTCCTGGGTGGGATTCATTTCACTCAGGCAGTGTAAGCCCCACCCAGCCTGCCTGGGAATCACCTGGGGAGTGTGCTCTCCCGGGCGTGCAAGCCCCTGGACTACCCTGGAAACTCCAAGGGGAGCCGGAGCCGTCACTTTTCAAGTGCTCTCCAGCCAGGGACAGACACATGAAAATTAGAGCTACTAATTTCAAGATTTGAGCTTTATAGACTTTGTCAGATTTTTATCATTGTCCCATCTTCAGTGCTCAACATAGTGGTAACAATATTTATTGATTGTCTACTGCTTGGTACAGTTCTAGATAATAAGCTAAATAGGTAATAAACATAGTGCATTATTATCATTTATTTTCTTTTTGTGCTAGGGATCAAAATCAGGCCCTTGCGCTTGCTAGGCAAGCACTCTACCGCTAAGCTAAATCCCCAGCCCTAAACATAGCGCGTTAAATGGTAGAAGTTCAATGAAGGAAAACAAAGCAGGGAGGAAGACAGGGAAGGTGAGTGTTTACAGTTGTAACTAAGATGCTCTGCTGGGAGAAAAACAGAAAGTGATGATTGAGCCAAGTTCTGAAGGGGCTGAGGGAGTAAATTTTTAGGATATCTGAGGAGAGGGCATTGCAGGCAAGGGCACAGCAAGCACAATCCCCATCCACCCCTGTGGGAGCACGATTGGATGGTTTTTAAAAATTTTATTTAAATCAAGGTCTCTCTATGTAGTTCAGACTGGCCTTGAACTCACAGCAATCCTCCTGCCTCAGCCTCTGGAGTGCTGGGATTACAGGTGCACATCACCATGCTCTCCTGTCTGCATGTTTGAGGAACTCGAAGCACAGTATGAGTCTGGTGTGGTGGTGCTTGCCTGTAATTCCAGCACTCTGTGAAACTGAGGCAGGAGGACTGCAAGTTCCAGCCCAATCTGGGTGATTTAATGACTTTCTGTTTCAAAATAAAAAGATTTTTTCAAAAGATTGAGAATATACATTGTCAAGATCCTGGGTTCAGTCCCCACGAAGGAGAAGGAGGAGGAAGAGAGGAGGAAGGAGAAGAGGCTGGGGCAGTCTGGGTGAGCAGGAAATGGGAGAAGGTGGCATTAGACTGGCAAGGAGAGGCTCGTTTAGAGCTTTAGGTTTTGCAAGACTTTGGGACCTCCAGCAAGTGAGGACACTGTAGGAAGTTTGGGTGGAGGAGAGGCGCACCTGGCTTATCCCCCAGAGGACTGCGGGGCTGCTGTACAGGAGGAATGCAGGGCCAAGGCCACGGGGAGGCAGTGGAGTCCCCGCAAGACGCCCCTGTGGCTGGTGGCAGTGGAGGAGAAGAAGGTATCGGGACACAATGTGTTTTGAAAGTAGAGCCAATAGGACTTGCAGGCAGGTTGGTGTAGGGCAGTGGTGGTGAACCTATGGCACACATGCCGCAGCAGGCAGTTTGTGTCACTGAAAGCTCTGAAAGGTTCGCCATCACTGGTGTAGGGTGTAAGGGAAAGAGAACACTTGTGATGCCTTCGAGGCTCTTAGCTGGAGCTGCTGGAAAAATGGAGTGGCTTGGACTCAGATTCAGATGCTTTTGGAACAGTTTGGGGGGGCAGGGAGGTTAGGCTGTGTCAAGTTCGAGATGCCTTTTTTTTTTTTTTTGTGGTGCTGGGTGTCGAACTCAGGGCCTTGTGCTTGCAAGGCAAGCACTTTAACCACTGAGCTAAATCACCAGCCCGAGATGCCTTTTTTTGTTGTTTTGTTTTTGTTTTTGAGACAAGGTCTTACTATGTAGCCAAGGCCAGATCTGAACTATGTAGCTGGCCTTGCACTGTTTGTTTGTTTGTTTCGAGAGAGGGTTTGGCTTTGTAGTGCAGGCTGGCTTTGAACTCACTGTATACCCCAGGATGGCCTCAAAGTCATGGCACTCCTCCTGCCTTGGCCTCCCAAGTGGTGCGTGGCATCATGGCCGATTTTTTTGGTGTTTTTTTGTCTTTGTTTTTGGGATTTTTTTTGGTAGTTCTTTGAGACAGAGTCTTGTATATAGTTCAGGCTGGCCCTGAGCTCACTGTGTTGCCCAGGCTGGCCTCAAGTTTACTGCCATCCTCCTTTTTCAGTCTCCAAGTACTGGGATTACAGGTGTGCACCACCACACCCAGCAATGAGTGGTTTTTAAAATTATGAGATTAAGCGAGGCATGGTGGCCCATGCCTGTACTTCCAACACTTGGGAGGATGAGGCAGGAGGAATGCCATGAGTTTAAATCCAGTTTGAGCAACATAGTGAGTTCAAACTCAGCCCAAACTACACAGTGAGACACTATATCAAAAAAATGAACAAAATACAGCACTTGCCTCGCAAGCTCAAGGCCCTGAGTTTGATCCCCAGCACCCAAAAGATAAATAAATAAACAAAAACAGTTTTAAAGTCCTGAGACTGGAGGAGCCTGAGGAAAGGATGTAGATGGATGCAAATGAATGAATGAATCTTCAGCCTATTCAGAGGTCAGAAATCTGTTGCAGTTGCTAACATTCTGGGGACCAGGAGAGGGAGCTAAGAGCCAGAGTAGGGTGGCCTGGGTGGGGCGAGGGGACATCTGAGTTTGCCCTTGAAGGACAGGAGATGTGAGATTTCGAAGACAGCACAGTATTTACAGAACAGGGAGGCATGAAGGAACCTGGTGAGGGGGCCAGTGAGGCCCCTCTGAAGTCCCCCCCCTTTTGGGCTCTTCTTGTCTCCTTCCCTGTGGGAACCTCACAGTTAGCTGTTTCAGTACAGGTGACAGTCACCTTGCTACCCTGTGGCCCTGTCCCTCCTGCCACTCCTGACTCTCGTTTCACCTTCCCCCAGGCTGCTGAAATTTTTCTGTGGTGTTGGTGTTGGGCAAGCGCTGTACCAAAGTACAGCCACGACCTTGCTAGAATTGCTGGAGACTAAACAAGGCCTAGGGCTGAGCCCGGCAGTCCTGGGGAAGATGGCATCGTGCAGCCCCCTCCGCACATCAGGGCCCTATTCCTGCCCCTAAAGCAGCACCCGGGGGCTGCCTGGAGTGCGGGCTGTTCCCCTGCTCAGGGCTTCCTTGGTCTTGTAGGGTGCTGGGCAGAGCCTGTCTTGGAATCAGAGCAGTGGAAAACAGCTGGAGTTTAAACCCCTTCTCTGCTACTCACCGGTTTCACGATTTTAGGCAAGGTGTTCAATTTCTATCTGTCTGCCTTTCTCTCGCTTTCACTTTTTTTTTTTTTTTTTTTTCCTCTCGCTTTGTTTTGTTTGAGACAGGATCTTGCTGTGTAGCTCAGGCTGGGCCTGAATGCATGATCCTCCTGCCTCAGCCTCCCTAGTACTGGGATTACAGGCATGTGCCACCACACCTGCTTTAGCATTTAATGTCTCTGAGGCTCCATTTCCTTATTTATACAGTGAGACCACCAAAAGCAGTCTGCAGCTAGGTGTGGTGGCACACGTTTCAGAGGCTGAGGCAAGAGGATTGCTGCAAGTTTCGGGCCAGCACGGGTAGCACAGTGTGTGCAAGGCCAGCCTGAACTACACAGCGGGACCTTGTCTCAAAAAAAGTAATTAAATTAAAATTAAAAATTAAAAAGCAATCTCATCTGTAGCATCTTCTTCCAGGGATGGTTGTGAGAATAAAATGAGCTAGATGGATGGAACTTCCTGCCCCCTTCCTTGCCAAACACAAGTGGGTTTCCTGCACAGCCTCGTTTCCACTCCCCAATCCCTGTAGAGGGAGAGGACCCCCTTCTCTCTTCTATTCCTCTCTGACCTCTGGACTGGGACACTGTCCCTCTCTCCCCCAGCCCAGGGCTCCCTGGGCGGCTCCTCCTACCTTCTTCTAGGACGGCTCTTCCTCCCTTTCCTCCAACACATCCCCTCCCCCAATACTGCACTCTACAGCCCTCAGCTGCTCCCTGGTGGTCCTTCATTCTCCCATTTAGTCAAGCATGGGGGCCTCTGTAGGATCTGTGCTTTCTTCTGCACCAGGAACAGGTAGGACAGACAGCTCCTGCCTGCACGCAAGTCACTGAGGGGAGGCGGTTATCTCACTGTGTGTGTGAGCAGCTGGCAGGTCAGAGTCTCCAGATTTCCCAAAAGGAATGAATTTACAGCTGGACGTAGTGGTGCACACCTGTAATCCCAGCATTTTGGGAGGCTGAGGCAGGAGGATGGCAATGAGTTTTGAAGAGTTTGAAGCCAGCCTGGGTTACATAGTGAGTTCAAGGGCAGCCCGAACTACATAGTGGAACCCTGTCTCAAAAAAAATAGTTTAAAAATTAAAAATATAACAAAAAGGGCTGGGACATAGCTCAGTGCAAGGCCCTGGGTCCAATTTCCAGTACTGCCAAAAAAAAAAAAAATTGAGAAATGTTGTGTACATGTAGCAATTCCATATGGATTTTTTTGTTTGTTTGTTTGTTTGTTTTTGGTACTGGGGATCGAACTCAGGGCCTTGTGCTTGCTAGGCAAGCACCCTAACCAGTGAGCTAAATCCCCAGCCCGCAATTCCCTATGTCTAAATGTCTAAATGTCCCCCCAAAGCCTCCTGCGGTCATAGGTGGGGCTTTGCAGAGGTGGCTGGTTCTATAGTGTGTGGCGCTGGGATCAAGGATGTATGATTACTAAATTAGTCCAGTGACTGGGTGGGGATAATGGGAAGGCCCAGCCTGGGTGTGAGTGCTACTTGCCCTAAAGGCATGTAGCCTGGATAGAATGTAAGGGACAGAAAGAGAGCTGCTGTCCTTGCTTGTTGCTTCAATACTTTGCTGCTTGCTGCCTTCTGCCCACCATGAACTATTTCCCCTCTGCCATGCCACCCAGCCAACTATGGACTGAAACCTCTACAAACTGTGAGCTACAATAAACCTTTCCTCCTTTAAATTTGAGAGGCGAGTATTTTGTCTCAGCAACGAGAAAAGTAACTAAAACACTCTACAATGAATGTCATCATCATGTACTGCAAACATGTACTAACATTTTTTTAAAAATCCGAATTTACTAGCTGGGCATGGTGGCACATGCCTGTAATCCCAGAACTCGAGAGGCTGAGGCAGGAGGATTGATGCAAATTCAAGACCAGACTGCGCTACATAGTGAGTCCAAGTTCAGCCTGAACTACGTAGTGAGACTGTCTCAAAAAAAAAAAATCTGAATTTACTACCTTCCTGCTTCCCTCCCCCTGCAACCCACGGCCAGAATCCACCACAGGCCTCAGCCTCACCCCTGCAGGATGCCTTCTGTGGCCTCCTGCACCCGTCTCCCTCCACCCTGCTCCTCACAACTCCTGCTGCTCTCAGGGCTACCGCCTTCACAAGCTTTTGGGGAAAGCAGCCTCCCTGACCCTACCTCCCAGCCTCTTGGGGCACCCCTTGCACAGCCCGCAGTCTGGCTGCTGTCCCCCCACCCCACCCTTTCCCCTGTGGGTACCCTCAGCAGCCTTGCTAAGTGCAGCTGTATTTCTCCTCCAGCTCTGTCCTTGTCTTTCTGGCTCTCCCTGCAATATTTGGCCTTCATTCACTCGCTCTTTCTTTGGCTCCTGTGACACCACACACCCTGCTTTGCTTTGCTCTTTTCTCCCCTTCCTTCCTTCTTTCCTTTTGAATCAGGGTCTCATAATATAGACCTCAGTGGAACCGAACTCACACTCCTCCTGCGTCGGCCTCCCAAGTGCTGAGATTATAGGCTTGTACCATGGTGCCTGTTTTTTTGTTTTGTTTTGGGGGGAGGGTTTGCTGGGGCTCAAACTCAAGGCCTTGTGCTTGCTAGGTAAGCACTCTAACCACTGAGCTAAATCCCCAGCCCTCTGAGTTCAATTCTCATTACCAAATAAATTTTTAATATGCACATCTGGCTGGGTCAGTTATGGCTTGCCAGGGGCTGCCTGCCTGGCTAGAGCCCTTTGTGTGGGTTGTGGCACTTGAGCCCGTTTCCTCCTCCAATACCAGCTTTTCCTGCACTCTGATGCTTGCTGCTCCCCCTTCAGGTAGCAGCTTAGATTGCTGACTTGGGCACACATTCTGGCATTTTCCAAAGTCCTTGCCACCTCTCCCATGAGGCTGTTGGTTCCCTGCAGCTAGGGACTATGTGTCTTTCTTCCACTGCTATTAGGGCTGCAAGTTCAAAACACGGGACAAACTTCAACTCACTCTTTATCTGCAACCCGAGTTTAATTGGGCTCCCATATTTTCCTATGTTCAGTCTGGCAACCCTAACTCTCGTACCCCTGGGACCCAACCAGCAGCTGACAGACAGCAGGCACTCAGCACCTCTTAGTTGGAGGAATAACACACAAAGATGGGGGAAGCACAGGTGTCCTGCTGGGTCACAAAGGAACAGTAGCTACTCTCTCTAGAGGAGGTGACCCCTGAGCCAAAGTGGATGGAACTATCAGGTCACGGCCTTGACCAGCTCCTCCACAGTGTTGCCTCCGCGTAATGGGCTGAGTAGTCTTCCTAAATGATACATCCAAGCCCACCCTGCCAGTACCTGTCGTGGGACCTTGCTTGGAAATACAGTCTTTGCAAATTGCTACAGTTCGGATGTGAGTTAGTTTTATCCCCAAAAGGTTCCCGTGTTGGAAGTTTGTTTCAGTGTAGCAGTGTTGGGAGGTGGGGGACCTCTAAGAGGTGGAGCCTGGTTTGAGGTAATTAGGCCACTGGGGGTACCACCCCCAAAAGGGAAGGGATTAAATGAGTTCTCTTGGGATCCAGTCACATACTGCCAGAGTGGGCTTTTGTTTTGTTTTGTTGTTTTTTTGAAACAGGGTCTCACTGTGTGGTTCAGGCTGTCCTCAAACTGGTGTTGATCCTCCTGCCTCAGCCGCCTGAGTGCTGGGATTTCAGGCATGCATCACCATTCCTGGCCAGAGTGGGTTGTTAAAAAGCAGCAAGAAGTCAGGCATGGTGGCGCACATCTGTAATCCCAGCACTCAGGAGGCTGAGGCAGAAGGATTGCTGCAAGTTCAAGGCCAGCCTGGGCTACATAGTGAGACCCTGTCTCAAAACAAACAAACAACCAAGCAAGACCAGGCCCCCTCCAGTCCCTCTGACTTCCTGTCTTCCTGTGATCTCTTCCTCTGCATGTTCCTGCCATGATGCCACCTACCATTAACCTTCTCCCCCCAGCCAGACCAGGAGCTGACTGGTTTCGGACTGTCAGCCCCCCAAACTGCAAGCTAAATAAACTTTATTACAAAGTACCCAACCTCCGGAATTTTGTTACAACAGGAAAGAAAAAAAAAAGGACAAATAGATGTAATTAAATTACTATCTTGGGCTCACATCGTCCTGGATGTAGGGTGGGCTCTAAATCTAATGTCCTTGTAAGGGGCAGATGTGACTGCCATGCAGAGAGAAGATGGAGGCAGAAACTGAAGGAGGCAGAAACCAAAGGAGGCAGGTGCCAGCCCAGGGATGCCTAGGTGAACGGCACAGCAAATTCTCCCTCGGCACTTCAGAAAGGAACCAGCCTGGCCAATGCCTTGATTTTGACCTTTCAACTTCCAGAACTGGGAAGAAATTAATCACTGTTGTTTTAAACTGTCTGGTTTGTGGCACTTCATTACGGCAGCCCCAGGAAACCGTTGTACACCTAAATCTCTCTCTTTCCCAAATTCATATAGATTGCCTAGCAAATACAAGACCCTGAGTTCGATCCCCAGCACCCCCCCCAAAAAAACCAAACTCATATAGAAGATTCTTCCTTCACAACCCAGGGCCCCTGGAAGCTCTGCCGCTTCAGATCCTGTATCCAGCCTGCCACAGCCGCCTACTAAAATGGCCCCACGAGCCGCGCCTGCTGGCTCATGCCCTGTGTGGTCCCCTTCCACCCAGAAGAGCGCTGCCTTATATGACAGTACTGAAGGAGTGACAGGGTGGGGAGCCCAAGGTCAGGCTTCTCGGGCACTGCAGTCTCTGCCTGGTCTACAGGATTGCTCCGTCAGGGGAAAGCTGACAACCACCCTGGGGGACACACGAGTGGCACCACGGCAAAGAGCTGAGGCTCCTGGTCAGCAGCCGGCCCGGCCTCCTCACTGAGCGGCCATCGCACACTTTCAGGTGCTGCAGCCCAGCCATCACCTTGACAGTCCCCTTAATGCCACTCAGTTGACATGTTCCTGAGATTCTGACTCGCAGAGGATTTGGGCTCATCTGTTATGCAGCAGTAGACCCCCAAGACCAGGACTGACTAGAAAGTCATCGGGCTCCACTCCCAGCACTGGAACCCAACAGAAGACTACAATCTCTGGTGGGACTATTTATTTTTATTTTTTTTATTTTTATTTTTTGAGACAGGGTCTCATTAGGTAGTTCAGGCTGATCTTGAACTTGCTATTTTGCCTGGGTTGGTTTTGAACTTCTGGCAATCCTCCTGCCTCAGCCTCCTGAGTGCTGGGATTACAGGCATGCATCACCATACCCAGTTTGGTGGGACTTTTTAATAGTGACAGCTCTTGTTACTGGCCTCAGGAAGATGCTAGATTCTCAGGTTTGGAAAGACTCAACTAAGGTGACCATTGGTCATCTAAGTCTGTCCCTCCCTTGAACCCAGGGAAGCCAAGGCCCAGAAAAAGGATGCCTGCCTGCCAAGGGCAGGACAGGGGTGAAATGTCCTAATTTGAAGCCCATGGCATCTTTTGGTCATTGTCTAGGGAATCCACGATCAATCTGAGCAGATGCCCAATGCACAGAGACCTTTGCCCTGTGGACTGGTTTGCTAAGGCTGCAGTTACCAAGCACCACAAATGGAGTGGTTTAAATAGAAATTCACTGTCTCACAGTTCTAGATAGCGATTAGAAGTCCAAACTCAAGAGAATGGCAGGGATGTAAGGGAAGGCACATCCCAGGCCTCTCTGTTTGGCTTGTGATTATACTCACATGACATTCCTCTTATGTGGCCAGCTGTGTCCAGATTTCCACCTTTTATAAGGGTACCAGCAGAGGACTAGGCCTGGTGGTGCATGCCTGTAATCCCAACACTCGGGAGGCTGAGCCAGGAGGATTGCCACAAGTTCAAAGCCAACCTGGGCTACATAGTGAGTTCAAGCCCAGGCTGAATTGCAGAGCAAGACCCTGTCTCAAAAAAAAAAAAAAAAAAAAAAAAAATGGTGCCAGTACAGTATGGTGTTGCAGACCTGTAATACCAGCACTCAAGAGGCTGAGGCAGGAAGACTGCTATGAGTTAGAGATCAGCCTGAGGTACATAGTGAGTTCAGGGCCAACCTGAACTGCATAGCAAGACCCTGTTTCAAAAAGAAAAACAAAATCAAAACAAAACAAAGAGGATGCCAGTGGATTAGAGCCCCCCAATGGCCTCGCTTTAGTGACTGCTTCTGTAAAGACCTTATCTCCCTCACTGTGGGTACCGCTCAGTCCTAGAGCTGCAGAACAAAAAACACAAAAACGACCCTATCTCCCACTAAAGTCATGTTCCGAGTTTTTGGGCAATAGGACTTCAATATGAGAATGTTTCGGAGAGGACAAAGTTCAACTTATAAATACCCCAAGACCCCCTCTGTAGGGTTCAAGGTATTTGTGTCTGTAATTTACTGTTTCCAGTCTGGGTCTCTTTCCTACTCTCCACTTCCCCACCAGCACATTTGGTGCCTGGAGCAGGTATCAGTAACCCTCCCGGCACCCTTCCTGCTGAAGTGAGGTTCAGACGAAGAGTCCTTATCAGCGGTCTCAGGGCCATCTGCCAGTCGGTGCTGCTGGAGGAGACGAGAGGGAGGAGACCAGGCTGCCCAGACAAAGCGCCCCAATGCCTGTGGCGTGAATGGCTGACCACATCTGACCCTCGAGCCATTCGGAGTCCCGCTCCCTGCCTGTCCACCGAGTTATCTGTCCCCACAGACTCAATGCTGCCACCTCTGCAGCTGGTTCTCATCTTAGGTCAGGACCCCGGTCTGCCAGGAGGAAGAGCGCCCCACCCTTCTGTTTCTGTATGCTGTACTGCGGGCAGGGTGCTCTGGGGGGCACGGGCGGCAGGGCCCAGTGCCTGTCATCTCCCAGCAATCACACGTCCTCCTGACTACAGTTTGATGTTCTCTCCAAAATTCAGTTGTTGTCATAGTGACAGTGTTAAGAGGTGGGGCCTTGCTGGGTATGGTTGTGCAAGCCTATAATCCCAGCACTCAGGAAGCTGAGGCAGGAGGATTGCCATGAGTTTGAGGCCAGCCTGGGCTATATAGCGAGTTTAAGGACACCCTGAACTACATAGTGAGACCCTGTCTCAAAAAAAACCCAAAAGAGAGGAAGAGGTGGAACTTTTCAGAGGTGATTAGGCACAAGGGCTCCTTCCTTGTGAATGGGATAAAGTGTGAATTTACAAAGAGGCCTGATGGTGGAGTTGCCCTTTCCTGCCCTTCCGCCATCTGCCACATGAGGACACAGCTAGAGGCCTTCACTGGATGTTAGCTCAGCCTCTGAGTGATGGAACTACAGGCCTGCACCACCACGCCCTGCTCATTCACTCTTATTTCTATCACTGTTGCAAGACTTTGCCTTCACAGGGCTCCTAATAGGTGGGTAAAATCAAAGGAAGTTTGGCAAAAGAGATGTGGGACCCGGCAGTGTGGGTGTCTGTGAAGTGAGAGGAAATGGGTGATCAGGATGCTGCGGGACAGTTAGGGCTTTCGAGGGCTTTCTGGGAAGGCAATGCTGGGACACTGCAGGCAGCCATTAGTTGAACATGTACTGTGTGCCATTTTCCCTGGAACCACTTCTGCACTTAGGCTACTTAGGTAGGAAGGCAGCATGAGACAGAGGCCTGGCCTTCTCTTGGCCAGCAGCCTCCGGGAGGCTGCAGGGAGTGATTCCATTAGACTGAGGTCTGTGATGAGATGGGGAGGGAGGGGTGGGTGTCCTCGATGAGGTGACAGTTTAGCTTTATATTTTTTGTTGTTATCGTCATTGTTTTTTGAGACAGGGTCTCCCTGGGTAGTTCAGGCTGGCCCTGAACTCATTATGTGGCCCAGGCTGGCCTCAGACTTGGTGTGATCCTCCTACCTCAGCCTCCAGGGTGCTGGGATTACAGGTGTACGCCAACCTGTCACCAGGAGTTCAAGGGCAACTTGCACTACATAGTGAGTTCAAGGCCAGGCTGAACTACGCAGCGAGACCCTATCTCAAAAAACAAAAACAAAACAAAAAACCAAAACAAAAAACCCCCAAAAATTAGTGGGCCAGGAAAGGAGGGGCCAGATAACAGCTATGAGGAATCCCAGGTCTAAGGGAGGATTGTGCCCGCTGGCCATGACAGGTGGCTGCACATGACTGAGGCCTGCCCATCTTGGGGGAGTGAGGTTGAGACGTGGATTGTTTCTGAGGCTGTGGTTGCAGGGGACAGAAAGTGGAAATTAAGAGCTGGGGATGGTAGTGCACCTCTGTAATTCCAGCTCTTGAGAGGCTGAGGCAGAAGGATCACTCAAGTTTAAGACCAGCCTGAGCTACATAGTGAGACCCTGTCTCAGAAAAACTAAAAACACACACACAAAAAAAGAAAGAAAAGTAGCCAGCCTCAAGCAATAAGGGATGTTATTGGCTCATGCGACTAAGGAGTTCACAGGGTCTGTGGCTTCAGGTGAGGTTGGACAGGAGCTCGTGGTGTCACTGAGAAACCAGCTTTTTGCTTTTTTCCATCCTGTCCCAGAGTCCTCTGCAGTACCAGCTTTCCTGGAGGGTCAGCAATGGCAGCCAGTGTTTCTGGGCTCAGTTTCCTGGTCTTCGTCTTGTACTTGCAGCAAGCTGGCTGAGCCAGCTCGAGTCTGGAAGCCACCTCCGAGCTAAATGTAGTGTCGAGTGCCTTGGAGGAGTGGACGCTGGGCTGCGATCAAGCCCACAGCATCACATGGATCCCCAACAAGAAAGGAGAAGGGGAAATGGATGTTAAGGGACAGATTTCTGAAGGCCGTGAGTCACGCTAAGGAGCTTGAGCTTAATCCGCGGATAATGAGAAGCAGAAAAGACTGACTTGATCAGATTGGGTTTTTAAAAGATCACCCCGGCTGTTTTTTTTTTTTTTTTTTTTTTTTTTGGTGGTGCTGGGGATCGAACTCAGGCCCTTGTGCTTGCAAGACAAGCACTCTAATCACTGAGCTAAATCCCCAGCCCCCTTTTATTTTTATTTTTATTTTTATTTTTTTTTTTTGGTGACCCCGGCTGTTGAATAAAGAACAGATTAGAGGAGGGTAAAGGAGCAGGCAGGGAGGCCAGCTGGGAGGTTCTTTCGGGAGAGGGGTGGGCAGCATGGGAGGGACGCTGACTGTGATGGAACCGGAGTCTGTTGGATCCGGAAGTGAAGGTGTGGGAGGGTTGGAGAGTGACCCCACTTTCTACACTGAGTCTTGGCTGGCAGGGGAATAGGAAAAGCGGCAGGCTGGGAGTACAGTAGTGAAGATTCTGAGGTCAGTTTTGGACAAACCTGAGTGAATGTGGTTGAGTCCAGAGGACATTTGGTTGGATGTGGGCATCTGGAGTCTGGGCTTGCCTCTAGGCGAGAGCACCCATAACCTAGAGATTGATATTGGAGGCTGGAGAGCTGAAGGATATGGACAGAGCCCAAAGGATCAACACCCAGAGCTCGGATTCCAGCCAGGAGGCAAGCCGTGAGGAGCTGGGGTCCAGTCCTGCCCAGAGAGGTGGAGTCTATACCCGCCAAAGGGTCTTTGGGTTTAGCGATCACAGAACCACTGTTGGCCTTGGCAGGAGGAGCTTCTGTGGAGTGGCACAAGCTGAGGTGGAGCTGCAGGGGTCCTGGAGGGAATGGAAGGTTGGAGGGGGAAAGGGGTGCAGCCGCTCTAGTGGAAAGGGGTGGCTAAGGTGCACACGGGCTGGAGGGAGGGGTGGGAGGTGCACCTGAGTGGGGGCACGCGCTTCAGGACGAAAGGGCTTAAGCAGGTGTCTGTGTGGAGGAAAAAACAATCCCGAAGGAGGAGAGGCGCATGGGGCGCACGTGGGAAGCACACTGAGCCTGGGGGTGAGGTTGGTCCTGCAGGGAAGGAGCCCCACACCAGTGGGTGAGGGCAGGGTTGGATCTGTGGGTGTGTGGCAGCCAGAGCGGCTTCCTCTCCCAGCAGCCTCAGTACTTTGTGGAAGTGGGCGGACTCCCAGTCCTGAGACTGCCAGTATGTAGATGGGGGCAGGAGAGGGCAGAACATCCTGGGGCACCAGATGGGGCTTCATGGACAGTGAACAGACCTGTTTGACTGGATCAGACACAAACTAGAGCACCCCCACACACCCTTTTTCTTTGAGAAAGGGTTTCCCTATGTACTTTGGGCTGAACTTGAACTCACTATGTAACTCAGGTTGGGCTCAAACTCGAGGCGATCTTCCTGCCTCAGCCTCCTGAGTGTTGATATTACAGGTGTGTACCACCATGCCCAGTTTAGAAAGCCCTTGAGTACTGGCCTGGAGAGCTTTGCCTGGAAAACAACAGAGAACCATGACAGATTACATGGAGCAGGAGTAAGGCATGATCAAAGCGGTATTTAAGAATCTGGATCCAGCCAGGTGTAGTGGCACACGCCTGTGATCCCAGAATTTGGGAGGCTGAGGCAGAAGGATTGCCTCGAGTTCGAGGCCAGCCTCGGTTCCATAGTGAGTTCAAGGCCAGGCTGAACTACATAGTGAGACCCTGTCTCAGAAATAAAAAAAAGAAGCCGGATGTGATGACACACACCTGTAAGCCCAGTACTTGGGAGGCTGAGGCAGGAGGATTGCCTCGAGTTTGAGGCCAGCCTAGTCTACATAGTGAGTTCAAGGCCAGCCTGAATTGTATAGTGAGACCCTGTCTCAAAAAACCAAAAATATCCTGAGTTCGATCCCTGGCACCAAAAAAAAAAAAAAAAAAAACCCAAAAAAAACCAAAAAGAAAAAAAGAAAAAGAAAAAAGAGGATTGAGGATTTAGCTCAGTGGTAGAGTGCTTGCCTAACAAGTGCAAGGCCCTAAATTCGATCCCCAGCACACACATACACACACACACACACACACACACACACGCACACACACAAAAACAACAAACCTGGATCCAAGCCAGGTGTGGTAGCATACACCTGTAATCCCAGCACTTGGGAGGCTGAAGCAAGAGAATCACTGTGAATTTGAGGCTAAACTGGACTACATAGTGAGACCCTGTCTCAAAAAACTAAAACCCAGGTGTGGTGGCACATGCCTATAATCCCAGTACTTGGAAGACTGAGGCAGGAGGATCCCCGTGAGATGGAGACCTCAAAAAAAAAAGAATCTGCATTCAAGATGAGTGTAGTGGGCTATATCTGTAAACCCAGCACTGTGGGAGGCTGAGGCAGGAGAAGCACAAATTCAAGTTCTGCCTGGGGAATTTAGTGAGACCCTGTCTCAAAATGTGAAAAAAGGGGCGAAGGACGTAGCTCAGTGTGAAGGCCCTGGGTTCAATCCCCTGTATTGTCAAAAACAAACAAACAAACAAAAAACCCAAATCTGTAGCTGTGTGTGCATAATGAATTGGAGAGGTCAGGCAGAGGTAGGAACCTGGAGCTGTTGGCAAGTCTAAAGGGAGGATGGTAAAGGTCCAAAGTCACAGAGGAGGAGCTTCTTGCTCCAGAGGTCAGACTCAGCCGTGCAACGGGGATGGCCCTGAGCGGTCCACAGGGTATGGGCTGCTTCATGTAGCAGTAAGCCGTGGGTAGGCAGAAGGGGCCCTACTCAGGGAGCTCAAGAGGAGGGCCTCACTTCAGAGGGAAGTCAGTGCTGATAGATTGCTTTTGAAACAGGTTTTTGCTACGTAGTCTAGGCTGGCTTTGAACTCACCGTGTAGCCCAGGCTGGCCTCGAACTCATGGCCATCCCCCTGCCTCAGCCTCCTGAGCACTGGTATCACAGGGGTGAGCCTAGTTTAGATAGATGTTCTTACTACAGTCCACCTGAGATGTCACTGGAGCCTCCTAGTAACCGACAGGGTCAGGATTATTATTCTCTTTTAGAGATGGATAGACTGAGACTCAAAGAGGCCAAGTTACTCACCCAAGAGCTGGGACTCACGCTTGGTTTGAATTCCCTGGCTGCCTTTGTCCTGCTCCGTCCCTCTGTTCCTATCTCTCCACTGTCACGTCTCCAGGGACCTCTGCTCATGTGACTTAGCTTTAGGGGAGGATCTAAGGCTTAGTGACTCCAGTGGCCCAGGGGGGACCACGGTCCAGGCACTCACTCCAGGCTTCAGCTCCTGGGGCTCCAGGCTCACCCTCCCTGGGGACCCCACTGGTTCCAGATGTCACCGCCAGAGGGCGCAGCTGTTGCCCAGGTGAGGGTAAGCGGGGCGGGGGGGGTGCTTCCCAGCTTCCGGAGAAACCTGGCAGGCTCTTGGGTCCCAGGCTGCCCCCTCTTGGAGCCCGGGGAGGCCCCGTCGCCTTCCCGTCTCCCTCAATGGCGCTCTCGCTGACCCTTCTTCCCCAGCTTGTGCTCGGCTCAGGCGTCAGCCGGGGTCTCCTCGCAGATCGCGTGCCTGCTTCTGCTCCCGCCTCCCCAGCGCCACTCCCGGATGGATGGCCTCCTTGCCTTCTGTAGTGCTGAGACGGTGCCAAGCACCAGATCGCACCTCTGTCACCTCTCAGCCTCTTCACAAGTAGGGGGCGGGGAGCAGAGCTGGTGGGGAGGACCCAGAGATGGAAGGGCAGCACCCTGGGCCCCACAGCCGGCCAGAGGGCCCAGTGGGGACTCGGGCAGGGAGGGACAGAATTCTTGTCTGGGTTGCACTGCGGTGGTGGTGGTGGGGGAGTCCCCAGGCACCTTCCACTCAGCTACCACCTCCATTTCCTCAGCACTTCCTCCTCGTTGCCTCCCACCCCTTGGGGGGGCACCCTCATCGCCCCCAACTGCTCAGCCAGGTTTCTGTCCAGGTCCCGTCGCCCTCCCTCCTCCACCCCAGGCCTGCCTGCCTGCCTCCCTCCCAAGCTTAGCTCCTGGGCCGTGGCCACCGAGGGCCTGGCTGGGGTCCCAGGCACCACACCGCAGCGGCCAGCCTTGCTCCTTGCTCGGGACAGTCCCAGTCTGTCTGGCAGGGCTGGCGGGCTGGGGATTGGCTCGAGCTGCCCCTGCCTTTGGGAGGAGAGGAGACCGGGTGGCTCACCCAAGGTCACCCTCCTTTTCTTTTCCAGCATCCCTGTGCAACCTTTGTTCTCTCTGCCTCACCTTGAGGAGGGAGTCCAGATGCCCAGCCGGCAGAATATGGGGCTGTTGGAAGGAAAGGCTCTGTGGGCTCCTGACTTTATTCCTTCCACAGATGCTGAGTGCCTACTGTGTGCCTGGCCCCAAAAACAGCCCCGAAGGCAGAGACACAATCACGCAAATCAAGTGCATTTGTGTCTGTGAGCCGTGTGGCGAATGGCCAAGCACTTGGCTGGCCAGGGCGGGCGTCTCCGGGTGTGAGGAGTCAGGGGCTTTTTCTGGCCTAGGCAAAGGGAGCTTTGGGCAGAGTCTGGGTGAGGGCCCGGCAAAGCTTCAGTCTCCTCATCTGGAAGAGCACAGGGTATGAAACGTGGCCTGGTTGTGGGCTTGGGCTTGCTTTGAGGCAGCCTGCATGCTGGCTTGCAGCCCTCAAAAAGAAGGCGCTGTTGTCCCCCTCCTGGAGGAAGGATGAGTAGGACTCAAGGGCCAAAATGGCGGGGAGGACTTTCCCGGGAGACCTGCGGCCCCTGCTCAGCTTGCAGGTGGCCTCGGGGAGGTAAGGGACCCCTGTCCTTGGCCCCTTCCCCCTCCCAGGGCCCTGGGCTGCTCTCTTCTCCACTCCCACCCCAGGTTTCTGACCACGTGGCACCCCTGGACCCCAGGCCTGGGGTAGGATGATTTCTAATCTGGACGGTCTAGGGGGCAGAGGAAGGTGGGTGGGACCAGGGATAGGCACAGCCGCACCCACAGCCCCGGGTAGCAAGGAGGGGGTGCTGTCTCTTTAAGAGCCTTCAGGCTGCTGGGAGCAGATGGCCAGGCCGGCCGGGGCCCCTTGTCCTTTGTGTGCCTTTGCACAAAAGAGGGGGCCAGCTGGGGAGGGGGCGGCTGCAGCAGGTGGGAGGGGTGGGGCCTTGCCCCTCCTCCTCCTAACCCTACACCCTTGCCCCTTGGGGGGAGGTCACTCACTAGGAGTGCACCTCCTCCAGGGACCCAGTGGTTCCCATTGTCACCCTCAAACTCTCACTATGCCCCTCCTGCGTTGCGTTGCACCTCCCTAGCTGAAGCCTCTCTATATTAAGGTTTAGGGACCTCTTCATTCCAAGGAGTAAACCTCCCCTCCCTGCCCCCACCTCCAGGAGGGGCTCTTCTTCTGGTTCCAGAGAGAAGTTCGACTAGAACTGGGTCCTGGGGTGGGGTGGGGGCGCGGCATCTGAGGGGGTGTGTGTAGGGCTGGGCCGGAGCAGAGCTCTGGCTGGGATCCCGGCTGGAGGGTGGGGGTGGAGGTTACCTGGGGCGTCACTGGAAGAGGAAGGCGAGAAACCGGCGAGATGCTGAGGCTGACGTCTGGGGTGGGGCGAGGGGGCTGCAGAGCCGGCTGGGGGACCCAACTGGAGTGCTGCCTGGGGGGAGGTAGCCCACGAGATGAAAGTCGCCTTGAGGGAAGAGGGTGGTGTGCGCAATGGTTGCCTGCCAAGCAGAAGGGCAGACGAGAGCCTCCCTAAAGGGTGGAGGCCCTGGGCGCGGGGATGGCACCGTGCCACTCCGGAGGGGCCACCGTGGGAGGCGCTGTGCATCTCGGAGCAGACCCTTTTGCTCAGACTGGTCCTTGGTCCACTGGTCCATTCATTCGCCTCCTTTTGTGAGACCTTCTCACCCCGGGGCTTGGTGCCCAATCCATGATTTAAGAGGTGGAAAACGGCCCCACAGCCCTGGCCCGAGGTGTGGCGGGCAACGTGGCCTCTGGCTGGGTGGCCTCTCGGGCCCGACAGCGAAGGAGCCGGGTGGGGTCGCGCCTGACTCGGCCCGGGTGCCCGCAGAGAGCTCCCAGGGACAGGCGGCCCCAGCCGGGTCCTGACCCGACCACACGACCCCAGCCGGGCGGCCACAGGCAAGGGTGGGGGCAGGGACCCCTGGCCGGGTCCTGGGCTGCTTCTAAATTTAGGGATCTGATTACAGAGCGGCCGAGGACGGGAAAGGAGAGGCGCGCGGGAGCGGCTCGGCCTGGGCACAGCGGGTGTGCCCGGAGGTCGGGTGGGAGGGCGCGGGCGGGGGCTCGGTGTGTGCGCCGCAGCACGTGCCCCGGGCGCCGGTGTGTGCGCGGGCTCTTTGTGTGCCTGGCAGGGTGGCTAGGTCTGGCTTTGAAAGTCTCTGCCCACCCCCTCCCCCCATCTCCGTCTGCGCCTTCCTACCAGTTTCCCTGTCTGTCACTCGCCGGTGCTTCCAGCTGGGGTGACAGGGGACCCAGGGGAGGAGTGGCCCTGCAGCCCAGACCTTCTTCCAGATCTCCCACTCCCATCCCTCAGCCCTCGATGCCACTGCTCTGGGGTAGAGACTGCAGCAGTTAAAGGGAATGAGGGTGACCTCTGGGACCCACAGGTCCACCAGAAGCCAGACTCTGGCCCAGTAGCCCTTGGAGGAATTCATTCCTCGCCTGTTCGGCCTCCCATCCGCTCTGGCCCCCAAGGGCGCACAAAGGGGGGGTCCCCCCTGCGGAAGTTCCTTGGCAGGAAGGGAAATGGAAGGAAAAGCTGGGCTCCACCCGGGCGGGCGGGCAGGCGGCCTCTGGGCCCCCGGGGCAGGAACCCGAGCCCACTAGTGTGTGGGGCCAGGGTGCGCGTGGGTGGAGCTGAGCCCCCAGCCACTCCCGGGGTGCAGCGGGGTCTCCTCCAGGGACAAGTCGGGGCGTCCGAGGCCGCCAGGGGGGCCTCGCGGGGGGCCACGCTCCCGGCCCCGATCCTGACCCCACCCCCTGGAGGTCCAGCCCCGGCCCCAGGCCCCGCCCCGGGCCCTCCCTCCCACCCCAGGGCCAGATGTTCAGCTGGCGGAGGCATCGGCTGGGGGAGGGGTGCTGAGGCCGCAGCCGGCACTACTTCCCTGCCAGCAGCTTCATTGTGTGCGCGAGGAGCGAGCGGCGGCGAGAGCGGGCGAGCGGGCGAGCGGGCGGGCGGCAGCGCGAGCGCGGCGGGGAGAGCGAGCGCGCCGGGAGGGTGCGAGGCGGCGCCCGCGGTTGCGCTCCGCCCGCTCCCAGCAACTCTGCCCCGGCGCCGTGCGTGCCGTCCTGCCGCGGCCGAGGCCCCGCCGGCAGCCGTCGCAGGCAGCGGGGGGTCCGGCCGGGACAGGGGTCCCAGTCGGGGCACTGGGGCATCCCGGGCGCCGCCGAGAGGCGCAGAGCCCGCGGGGGCGTAAACTGCACCCCAGCGCTCGCGGGCCGAGCGGCGTGGGCACGCGGCCGCGGGGCTCCTGGACGCCCGGAGGGCAGGACGACCCCAGTTCTCGGGGGAGCCCCAACCCCGAGGGTCGCCTAGAGCGAGCCTGCCCCGGCCACTCTGGACCTTGCGCTCATCCCCCGCGGACCCCACTTCTGCACAAACTTTTCCGACGCCCTCGCCCGGGAGGGTCGCGGGGAGCGCCGGGGCTGCCCGCCCGGCTCCCGCGTCGCCGGACCCCGGCCACGCTGACCTCCGGCCTCTGGTAGCCTCAGTGGCGACCTCTCCAGGTCGGGCCGGGGACGGCACTCGAGGCGAACGCGGACACCGCCGTCGCTCTCCGCGGGCCCCCGCGCCCCCCCGGGGCAGCCGGGCAGGGTAATGCCCGCGGTGATGGAGAAGCCGAGTGCGGGCTCCGGGATCCTGTCCCGCAGCCGGGCCAAGACGGCGCCCAACGGCGGCCAGCCGCCCTCGGAGGATGACAGCAGCGAGGAGGAGCACTCGCACGGTGAGCCCGGCGGCCGAGGTTTGCAGGCGCGCCGGCCCGGGTCGCGGCGTGGGGCAGGGGGCGGGGGGCGGGAAGAGTGGTAGCCCAGGGCCTGTTAGACTGCTGGTTCCTGCCCGTCCCGGATTGGCGTCTCTGCCTTACTGCTCCCTCGATCCCGGGGCTGCCGCCTGGGCCCCCGGCTGCCGCGGAGGCGGTCCTGCCCGCCCCCGCCCTGCCCTTGGTCGCTGAGGGACCTAGGCGTGTCTTCTTTTCAGATCGCGTCTCTCGTACCTTGCCACCTTCAGGGAACTGAGGTCTGGCAGGGGCAGGGGCAGCGGCTGGGGCTGGAAAGACATCTTCACACGGAGCCTGAGACTCATGTGGCGGGGAGGAGCCAGGGTTGCCTGCGGGTTGTGGTCCAGGTCTAGGGGCTGCCCTCCACGCCCTCACCCTCAGCCAGAACAAAGCGCTCTGCTTTGGCCTGGGCTCTAAAAGTGTCCCCTGGTCACCCCTCCACCACGTGCCCCGGTCGTGACTAGACAGGGTCTTTCCCTCTTCCAGTTTCCTCTGTGGCAGAGGGTAAATAGGGAAGATAGGTGAAAGTGAGCCTCGTGGAAGTGGGGGGCTCCGGGTGGTCAGGAAGGAGAACTCCAGATCAGCCACCTCCCGCTGCCACATCGTCGTGCCCTCCCTCCCTCCCTGGAGTCCTGACTGCCTCCTGGCTCCACAGACAGCATGATCCGCGTTGGAACCAATTACCAGGCTGTAATTCCAGAGTGCAAGCCTGGTGAGTGGCGGGACAGGCAGTGAAGGGAGGGGTGGAGGCTGATGGCTTGGCCAGCGGCCCCACCTGGGGAGCCCTTGGCTTGCTCCTTCCTACTGGAAGGACAAGCAGACAGGCAGGCAGGCGGGCAGGGTGGGTGGCCTTGTGGCATGGTTACTTTTCCTGCTGTGCCTTCCTGTCTGGGTCTCTGCCCCTCCTTCCCTTCTGGGCCTCACCTCCCAAGCCCCATTCCTCTGCTGCCCTCTGGCCTTGGGTCCAGGTTGGCGCCACCAGGCTGATCTGAGTTCTTCCTTCATACTGTTTGGCCTTCAGAGAGCCCAGCGCGCTACAGTAACAAGGAGCTGAAGGGGATGCTGGTGTGGTCGCCCAACCACTGTGTGTCAGATGCCAAGCGTGAGTGGAGCGGTCCCCTGGTTCAGGCTTGACCCTGGGAGGTTGGCTTCATCTCTTGAGATCAGCTCTTCTCAGAAGTGGGATGCAAGTGGGTGCTGTGGGACACACCTGTGGTCCTAACTACTTGGGAGGTTTAGGCAGCAGGATCACTTACACCTATAAGTTTGAGACCAGCCTGGGCAATGTGGTGAGACCCTGTTTTAAGGAAAAAAAAAAAAAAAAAAAAAAAAGGAAAGAACTAGAAGCTGAAGCAGGAGGGTTCAGCCTTGCCTTGGGGCTGAGGGTCTGGGGCTTTGCCCCTGGGGATTGCCCCTCTCTGGACAGGTCTGGGTTAGGAGCCAGAATCCCCTGTCCAAGACCTTGCTCCTCCCCCTGCAGTTGACAAATACATTGCGATGGCCAAGGAGAAGCATGGCTATAACATCGAGCAGGTGTGCCGGGACTGCGAGGGCCTTTGGTGGTGGGGATGGGACGGTGCTAGGATGGCAGTGCCTGATCTGCTTTGTGTGCCTGGCCAGGCACTGGGGATGCTCCTCTGGCATAAGCATGATGTGGAGAAGTCCCTGGCCGACCTAGCCAACTTCACCCCGTTCCCTGATGAGTGGACCGTGGAGGACAAGGTGCTGTTCGAGCAGGCCTTTGGCTTCCATGGCAAGTGCTTCCAGCGGATCCAGCAGATGGTAAAGCCCCTCCCCAAGCCTCCTAGAGTTCCTTAGCCCCTCTGTCCCTACCAGCTGCCTGGGGCCCAGAGTCTTGGGTGGGCCCCTACTCTGGCCTTGCCTCTCTAGCTGCCAGACAAGCTGATTCCCAGCCTGGTGAAGTATTACTACTCTTGGAAGAAAACCCGCAGCCGGACTAGTGTGATGGACAGACAGGCACGGCGCCTGGGTGGCCGCAAGGACAAAGAGGACAGGTAGGGGTATAGGTCAGCACCGGGCTGGGGAAGACAGGTAGTGTTCCTAGCCTGTCCTTGCCTCATTCTCCCTGGCCCGTGTCAGCAGTGATGAGCTTGAAGAGGGACGAGGAGCTGTGAGCGAGGGAGAGCCAGATGCTGGAGACCCCAAGAAAGAGGTGAGGTGCTGAGTGGCTCTGGCTCCACCTGATCACCTGTCTGTCCTTGGGCTCTGCATCATCTACCCTGTCCTTTCCCTGCAGCCTCTGCCCTCTAGGCCCTTGAATGCACGCCCAGGCCCAGGAAAGAAGGAGGTCCAGGTGTCTCAGTACCGCCACCACCCTCTTCGAACCCGGCGACGCCCACCCAAGGGCATGTACCTGAGCCCTGAGGGCCTCACCGCTGTGTCGGGAAGCCCAGACCTTGCCAACCTCACACTCCGTGGTCTTGACTCCCAGCTCATCTCTCTCAAGCGCCAGGTGGGGGGGCCAAGAAAAGAGGAGGTGTACGATGTGGCTGTCAGCACCTGGGAACTATTTTGAAGGCAGCTGAGTTGTAAGGGAGCTGGTGCTGGTGCCGGGCTTGGTTTGGCCCCATCTCTGGACCTTGTTAAAAGTGGTTTCAAACAGGGAGAAAGGAACACAGTGGTTCCCCTACTGAGCTAGTGGTTGTGATGGACAAATGAGTTGGGTGGTGGTGTCAGAGCTTGGTTGGGGGAAGTGGGACTAGGTTCTGGAGGGCAGTGGGCTGTGGCGAGGCTGAGGGTACTGACCTCCTAGGGATGGAGTCTGATGTTCCTCCCTCCTGGGCGCCCCCAGGTGCAGAGCATGAAGCAGACCAACAGCAGCCTCCGCCAAGCCCTGGAGGGCGGCATTGACCCACTTCGCCCTCCTGAGGTAAGGGTGAGCTGAAAGTTTGGGTGCAGAAGGGGATTTTTCTCTGGAGATGGAATAGAAAGGGGGAGTTCTGCATGGGGATCAGGGCTTCCATTTTGGTATTTTTTTAGTCTGAAGGTTTTTTTATATTCCTCACTCTCCAGGCCAATACCAAGTTCAACTCCCGCTGGACCACAGACGAGCAGCTTTTGGCTGTGCAAGGTGGGTCAGACCATGGGAGTGAACAGAAGACCCCCGGATGTCTCTCACCCTCCAAAGAACAGAAGGTGGAGGAAGAGGGTCAGGGAAGTAACTGGCTCTGAGGAACATTCACACTCTGCCACCCTTTTGACCCTTGCAGCCATCCGTAGATATGGCAAAGACTTTGGTGCTATTGCAGAGGTGATTGGGAACAAGACTCTGACCCAGGTGAAGACATTCTTTGTGAGCTACCGGCGACGCTTCAATCTGGAGGAGGTGCTGCAGGAATGGGAGGCTGAGCAGGATGGGGCCCCTGGAGCCCCAGTCCCCATGGAGGAGGCTAGGAGAGTGGCTCCCTTGCCAGCGCCAGCCCTAGAGGAAGATGACGAGGTGAGGAGAGGCACCATCCAAGGCCTGAGGATATATAGGCTCCCACTTTCTCACTCTTTTTCTCTTCTCTCAGGTCCAGATTACGTCTGTCTCAACATCTGTGCCTCGATCGGTGCCCTCTGTGCCACCCCCGCCTCCACTGCCCACCTCACTGTCTCAGCCTCCACCGCTGCTGAGGCCACCTCTGCCCACAGCTCCCACTCTGCTTCGCCAGCCACCCCCACTACAGCAGGGCCGCTTCCTGCAGCCCCGGCTGGCCCCCAACCAGCCCCCACCACCTCTCATCCGCCCGGCTCTGGCTGCCTCCCGCCACAGTGCTCGCCCTGGCCCTCAGCCCCCGCCCACCCTGATTGGAGCCTCCTTGGAGCCTCCAGCACCCTCACTCTGAGCCCTGGGCTCCTGCATCATCCGGAGGGACCCGAGCCCCTCTGCTGGACGTCCCTGGGGATCTGTGGTGTCACTGAGGACAGAAGCGACCAGGGCTCTCACCAGGTCTTTTAAAGACCCAATTAGCACAGCCTGCGTCTGTGGGTTCAGCCTGTGTTCCTGGCAGCTGGGCTGTCTCCCCCTAGCCAGGGCCTGGGACTCAGGGGCCTTCTGAGCTGGCCTGAGGGCAATGCTGCTTCCTGGCTAGGATTGGAATGGCTGCCTCTGTCTGCGGGGGCTTGCCCTGTGTGTGTAGGAGGTAGTGACCTTAGTGTGGGAGTCGGGCAGAGGACAGTTTGGGGTGTTGGCTGTCCTCAATCCCCTTTCCCTCCTTTTAGCAATAAGCCTGGGTTGAAGTGGGGAGGGGATAGGAGGCGGGCCTGACCGCAGCACTGGCTGGAGAGGAAGCCTGGCTTCAGGACCAGGTGGGAACGCCAAGGACCCGAGTGTGCCCACTTGCCCCCCTCTCCAAGCTTGAAGAAAGAGGGGTCGGGAACTGATGGAGACATGGGTTTATTTTTCAACGTTTTTAAAAAATAAATACAACCTCCTAAGCTCACCCAGTCTTCTATCCCTTTCCTGGCTGTTGTCTTGAGGTAGGAGGCAGCTGAGCCCTCCCAGCCTGGCCGCTCCCCAGGCCCCACCAGAAACCACTTCTCTCCGGCAAGGCAGGCTGGGCCACATCTTGCCCAAGGGGAACTGGGTCCCAGTGGGGCAGGGAGAAGAAACAGGAGGAGGCAGCTCAGATTCCAAACATTCTCTTTATTACGTGTTTGATCCAGAGGAGAAACTAAGTGCAGGGCAGGGAAAGAGGGGCTAGGTGGGGTGGGGCCACCTTGCCTGGGTGCCCCTGGCCTCTACCCCCTTCAGGAGCCAAGCCATGCCCTCCTGGTCCCCTCAGAGCACCCGGGCTGTTCCACGGGGCGGGAAGGGGGAGGGGGGAGGGGGAGCCCTTGGTCTGAGCCGGAGCCACGGCGGAGCAGGGGGGCAGGAGGGCTGAGGTTGGCAGGCCCCTTCCTGGGACCCAAGGGCTCAACTTGTCCGTGAGCCTGGCCTGGGAGTGAGGGTGATGAACAGGGGTTGGAGTCATCATAAATCAAAAAAAATAATAAAATAATAAAATAAAAAATAAAACCCATCACAAAAAATGTACAACTCAAGTGAGGGCAGGGGCAGCCTCTGTAGGACCCCTTCCCCCAATTTCTCAAGAACTGAAACAGCAGAGAAATAAATTAAGGGATGCAGTGGCCGCCACCAGCCAAGCGCCCATAGCCACCCACTCCCACACTGGCCACAGAGGTTAGCAAGCGGGGAGTCACTTCACCCATCGGTCCCCCACCCTGTGGGGGGCAGATGCTCCCAGCCCTGCCGCCCAATCCAGCCTTCCGCCAGGTGGCCTCGGAGGCCCTGGGCAGTCTCCTGAGAGGAGGGGCGACAGTGTCAGGAAAAAAAGGCAAGGCCGAGAGATGAGAGTGGTGTGGGAAGTCACTGCTACGGAACGAGCTGGTGCCCAGATTAATGCCAATGAAGGGGAAGCGGCAAGGAGGAGGCATGGCGAGGGGACTGTGCTTTCAGACAAAGGCTCTCCCAGAACGGAGAAGCCCGGCGTCCCGTTCAGAGACTAGCAGCTCGAGCAGCCCCGTGGGGGCCGAGGAGCCCATCTGCCCTGCAGTCCCCTCCCTCTCTCCCAGCCCCGGGTCAGCCCTCCCAGCAGGAGGGGCAGGAGAAGATGATGGCACAGACTTTTGAGGAGGGGAAGAAATGTCCCCACAGCAGCTTGTGGAAGGAAATGCCCAGCTCTGGGGAAGGAAGGGCAGAGGATACAGTGTGAGGGAGCCCAGGGCCCCCACCGCAGCCCCACCCTCTCCAGGGCTGCACAGCACCCCCGCCTGGCCCCTGGCCCCCAGGCCCATAGCCCAGGGACCTGGGGGCAGGGGAAGGCCACCTCTGGTGGTTTACTTGGAGGGGAAGAAGGGGAGGAGAGGGGAGAAGCCCAAAGTGGGCCTGGCGGAGGGCCTGCCAGGGAACTCCACCACTCTTGCCTGAGAGTGTTCCAGCCCTGAGCCACCCTCCCGGGAAACCCCACAGATCCAGTCTCATCTGTCCCAATGGGGCAGGGAGGAAAGGTGGCCGCTGGGATTTTTTTTTTTTCTTTTTTCTTTTTGGTAATAAAAAATTTCTTGGTTTAGGCGAAATACTCTGTGCAACCGCAGTACCGAGGGGGAGCCCCGCCCCCCCTGCCCCCTCCCCTTCCTTTGCCTCCTGTGGGAGAGAGGGGAAGGGGGACTTTCTGGGCCAGGGTGAATGTGAGGTGGGAAGAGAGCCATCTCCTATCCTCCACAAACTTGGAAGAAAAAAAGGAGAAGGGCCAGGGAAGGGACAAGTGCCAGCAGGGGAGACACACCAATCCATTGCTGCAGTCTCGCCTAGGTGGGGCGCAGTGGCTGACCCCAGCAGCCAAGTCCAGCTGGCCTGCCTCTGCTGCCCCGCTCCGGGCAGCCTGTTAAAGCTTCAGTTCGTTGGCTATTTTTGAGGCAATGTTTTTGAAGGCCATGGAGGTGCCCGATATCCGCTTAAACCGAACACCATTGAGCGAGAGCCGTGGCAGTTTGCACACCTCCATCTCCCACTGCACGAAGTTCTCGTGGCCTGGCGTGCCGTGCATGCACAGCAGCATGTACTTCTCGTGCAGCTCGCTCTGACAGCTGTTCGCATCCAGCACCTTGCGGATCTCCCGCATCATCTCGTTGGGCTCCATGGAGCTTGTGGTCTTCATACTCCACGTAAAGCGTAGTGAGCGTGGCTTGGCCTCCCGAAATTCTTCCTTTTCTTTGTCATTGCCTCCACTACCCACCACGTGAGGTCTGTGGAGGGGAGAGGTGGGGATTAGGCAATGGGTTGGAGGCACCCCACCCACAGGAGCGCCACCCTGGCAGACAGACCCTGAGACCAGAGAGGAGCGTGAGAGGGAGCACAGAGCAGCGAGCTGGAAGAGGGAGCAGTGCGACCCTGGTCCAAGGGGTGGCAAGCGGGCAAGAGGAGCAGGAGGCCCTCTGGCCCTGTCTCTCCAGGTAGGGGTTGAGGAGAAGCCAGCAGGGGTGGGTGAGGGTGAGAGTTCCATGCTGTTACTGGTTTTCTTTGAAGAGGGGAGGGCCAGGGGGGAAACAAATGCACTCATCCACATGGAACACGCTGTCCCTCTAGAAAGCAGCCGAGGCACAGACAGGAGAGGAAGCCACGGGGCAGGAACCAGTGGGCCCAACCGCCCGACCCAGGGCTCCAACCTCGGGAACATCTAGGATCTGAGGATAAGGGCCCAGAACTACTGCACTGGGCCTGGGAAAGGGAAATTCTGAGGGAAGGGAGGCCCCAAGAGGGTGGGGACAGGGCAGAACCACCGGAGGATGAGCCAAGTGGCAGAAGGAAGAGAGGAGCAGGAGGTTTGTGGCAAGCCCGGTGGCCTGGGCAGGGCCAGTGCTGGCTCCGGCCCTCTCACCTGAGCGTCTCCACTCGGTCTTTGCTTTCAGGTTCATTCAGGTTCCTCAAAAAACAGAGCGAGGGAGAGTTTAGTGCTGGGATCTCTCGCTCCTTCCGCCGCCACAGACCCAGGTGAGGGTGGGTCTGGGGAGGTGCCACCAGTGGGTGGGAAGGACCCAAGCCCAGAGGCCACTTGTCTGTCGCCTGCAGGCCAGCATGGTTCTGCAGCACCTCATATTGGCAGCTCGACCATCCCTTCCAACAGGGAGTCTGTCCCTCCCCACACTCCCAGAGATCTGTGCCAGGAGAAGGAGCCACTGCTCAGTGGAGGAGGGGTGTGGCTGTGCAGGCACCAAGTCCCCATCACAGGCCCAGCACAAGCAGCTCCTCCTCCAGCCCGCAGTCGGGCTCCTGCTCTCTAGTGGGAAGAGGCTGGGAGCTCGTCCTTTGTACCACTGCACCAGGGGTGCAGAAGGAAGGCCTCTGGAATAGGTTCTGGGTCTCTGCTGGGGAGAGGCTGGAAGACACAGAAGCCTCTCTTGGGAGGCCCAGAGTGCTGAGGACTGGAGCTGCATGGTGGGGCTGGTCATCTCTGGCCAAACTGGAAGGCAGTTACTACCTGCATTTCTGACTCCCCTACCCTAGGCCTGCCAGGCCCACTGCTCACATGGGAGGGGTGGGGCGAGGAAGATGCCTTGGGGGGATGGGAAAGAGGTCTGGCCCCGCTGAGCGGCTTCTCCAGCTCCTGCCTGGAAGATGGGTGCCTGGAGCTGGGAAACTGGGGACTGCAAAGGGAGGGAGGGGTGTGAGGGAGAGCAGCAGCAGCACATGTAGAAGGAACACAGACACACAGACACACGGATGCCAACAAGCGCACTGCGATCAGAGCCTGGCTGTGCAAGGGAAGGAGCCTCGGTTGCTCTCTCCCGGCCTCTGCACCGCAGGCCCACAGCCATGCAGTGAGCTGGGGAGGACCAGGGGCGAGAAAGGCCCCTGTGTGTCCGGCCAGTTTTTCCCTCGGGGCACCAGAGTGCCTGTCTGGCAACCCGTGGCCCTCAGTGTGGCTTGGTATTTGGCCCAGCCAGGCCTGCAGAGAGGAAGACAAGGCTAGGGCTGAAAGAGCCAGGAGCTGTCCTGGAGGGAGATGCCTGAGGGAGGGGAGGATCTCCCGCTGTTCTGCCAGGGCTTGGGGAATTATCCAGCTCCTGGCTCTCTGGCAGGCACAGGCCATATGCGGAGGAAGCATCCTGGAGGAGGGCGGGTGACTCATCCAGATGCTGCTGGGGCAGGGTGCTGGGGCAGGGCGGGCTGGGCCAGTTCTGCAGGAGCTGCCAGAAGGGGGTGCTGTGTCCCACTTGTGAGGCAAAGGCTCCTGGGCCTGGAGAAGTCAGACTTTAGTCTGGGGACCCCAATGTCCCCACAATACCTCCAAAGTCCTGCCATCCCATAGGCCAGAAGGAGGAGGTCACACAGCCCCAAAGTTCAGCAAGCCCAGGGGACCCCAAACGAGACCATCCCATATGCACTTTTAACCCTCGTGGGCTTCCTCGTAGCACATGCACACAAGAGGGGAAAGGCCAGAAAAGGAGCCCAATTGCTGGTGACCAAAACCTAGGGCAGGTGAGAGGAGACAATCTTAAAGGGAGAGTCCCTGAAAAGGTCTCCTCGCGTTGGAGGACAGGTACACCCCACCCCGAGGAAGGCCCCTTTCTTTCAAAACCACTTGCCCTGAGGGGCCCAAAGTAGCCTCTTAAGGGGCCATGTGCTCTGAGCCTGCCTGTCTAAAGGGGGCAGGGAAGGCAGCCTGAGGCCCAGGCCCACTCAGAGCAGTCTTCATCCCTTTAAGATGGCAGAGAGGAAGGCCACACAGACCAGCTCAGCAGATGGAGAGGAAGCAAGAGCCAGAGAAGAGGGGTTAGTGTCAGAGGCAGGTCACAGACACGGGACAGACACACACATACACACAGTGGGCTCAACGCCTACCTTCTGGCAAACCTGAAAGACAGATTTCTAAAAAAAACAAACAAAAAAAAGACAAAATAAAAAAAGAAATAAAAAAAAAAAACCAACAAGACGATATGTGGATAAGCAGGTAGGGAGTGGGCTTCCCAGGTTCAAGGGTCGCCCAGTTTTGGAAGAGCCGCTCAGCGAGACTAGAGTTCTGTACTTCAGGTCTGATCCCACCCTCAGCAGCCCGCGCAGCTGCATCCCGCACCATGGATGGGCAGTCGTTTGGCTACTCCAGCTGAGTGGAGCAACATGCATGGAAGGGCAGGGAGGCCTGCGCTCTCAAAGCCCCTGTTGCTTCCTGAGCTGTGACTCCAAGATGGGGAGGGGGGAAGAGAGTGGACAGAGCGCATCCCAAGAAGCCAGATGCACCTCCAGCAGCCCTTCTGGGGCTCCGAGTGTGAAAAGCCTGGGGAAGCAATTCTCAACCACCTCCACACAGGAAGGCAGAAGAGCAGCAGGGCTGCTGGGCAGGCCACCATGGTCAAAAAGGAGGTCAAAGGGGGCAAGACAAGAGACCAGGAAAAATTTTGCTTGTCAGCCCAGCCTGGCTCATGCCTCATGACTTTGCAGCTGCGTCACCAAATATAAGTTTCCATGGGAACCCAGGAAAGAAAAGGGGGGCTTTTATTTTAGCATCTGAGTTCACACTCCCCGGGAGAGGAGGCGGCATCGCCCATCTGCTTGGGGCCAGAGAATAAGGGGTGCCTGTGAGGACTTGGGGAGAGACCTAAGAGGATGGGTTTGGGTATATAAAGTGTTGAAAATGACCCAATTCTTAGGCTTCCTGAGGCCTCTTCTAACCCTAGGACCCAATCCCAGTTCTGGTGACCTGACGCCACCTCCCAGGTGATCAGAAAGGCCTGGCCCCAGCCTCTCTGCCACGACAAGCTCCCCACTCACCTGCGGACAAATTTGGAGGTGAACTTGCTGAAGATGCTCCCAGAGGCACCCCGCCGGCCCTGGCTGTGGCCAGAGGGAGAGGCTGGGGTCACACCGTAGGGCAAATTCTGCTGGTCCCGCACCTGTCGGAGCTGCCCAGCATGGAAGGTGCTTCGACTGGACACACCCCGGGGGAAATTAGTTCGGTCTGGGGCTCCGCCACTGCTGCTGATGTTGTGGGCAGAGGGGGAGGCGACAGGGACACGCTGGGGGGCTGTGCTGCGGGAAAAGAGGTGGGGGCGAGGGAACATGTCAGGTGCAGGGAAATCATCACCACCAAGCACCTGAAACGCCCTGCAGTGGGGATGGGAAGGGACGATGCTAGGGAAGAGGCAGGCATCACAGAGGACACAGACGGACGGATGCGACCACTGAGGACAGCGGTGAGGAGGAATCTTGTGGACGCGGAAGAGATGGTTTGAGGAGAGAGGAGGGGAGACAGGGAAGGACCCATGTGTGAGAACAGTACAGGCTGGAGAGAGCTGGCTCCCTGGACCTTTAAGGGGACAATGGGACCAACCCTCAAGGACTGAGGTTCACAAAAAGGCTTCCCTTTGGAGTTTCAGGACAGCTTCCTGCATACCTGTTCTGAGAGGAAGAAGTGAAGGAAAAGAGGGGCATTAATGCTATTTTTTGTGCCCTCTACTTCCTAGCCACAGGAGACAGAGCCATTTTTTGTGGCTAAAATGACAAGAAGGGAACAGGTCCCCCCCAGGTGGAAAGAACTTGCTGGAGGAGGGGGAGGGCAGGCTGAAGGCAGCAGGTGCACCAGCTGCCCCAGCACACTTGCCTGGGCCGCGGCACCTCACAGTTACTCTCCGTGGGGGGCAGCCCAGAGGACTTGTTGGGGTGCACGGAGGCCGACATGGATTTCTGGTGCTGGCGGGGCCGGGCCGCAGAGACTGCGGCGGAAGCAGAAGCCGTGGAGGCCCGGGACCCTGGCATGGTTAGGCTAGGAGACAAAAGCAGCGGAGAGGCCCGGGTTAGGGGGTAAGTGAGGTAGGAGCCTGAGTTAGTTAGGAAACAAGGGCAGGGCCAGGGCTAGAGCTGGGATAATCAGCAGGCTGTAGGTCAGAGCTGAAGATGGAGAGATGGGAAGTAGAGGGCAGGGTGAGGGAGCAGTAAGGTAGGCCACAACCTGGGAAGAGGAAACCAAAACGTGGGCAAGCTGACAGGAAGCTACTGCCTCCAATTGTACTGGCCTCCTAGGAATTCTCCAAACGGGGACGTTTCTTCTACAGAAAGAGCAGAGTGTTGCTACAGGGAGACTTTCATTAAGCTCAGAGGACGTGGAGCCAGGATGTGACACACCAGAAAAGTCTGTTGTCAGGAGGGGGAGCTCTGCTCTCAAGGCACAGCTGGAGTCCCCCAGTGTGCATCCCCTCAGACGGGCACTCCCGGTTCTGCCCTGAACTGGGACCCCCGAAAAACAAAGTCTTAGGAACCTAGAGGAGGACTGCTCCAGGCCCAGCCGCAGTCAAGAAGCAGGAAGGTTGCTGAGATGACCACTGGAGCCCCACCTTCAGCAAACAGCAGGAGCAGTCAGAGGACAGGGAGGAGGGATGGTGTGGAGAAGGGAAGAGGAAGGTGGACGGCCAGACTGAACAGAGCCAGGACAAGACTCCAGGGAGCAGGGGCAGTGCTCTGCGGGGGACTGTGATGCGGACAGATAAACCGCACCACTGTGAGAGGAGGTACGCGAGTGTGGCAGGCAGCCCGGCTCTCACCTGTCTTTGCCGTTCTGGATGGAAGCCTGGCCGAGGCTGGCCCTCTCCAAAAGTGGGGAGTTCCTGCTTCGGTTTGTGCTGGTGGAGAGGACGCTGTTCTGTGAGGGAATGAAGGCAAGAGCTTGTGTGACAGACGGCTGAGGGTTCTCCAGTCAGGTTTTCCCCCAGGGTCAGGGAACAGCTTCCCTCCTTCTTCCCCTCAAGCAGATAGTGGCAGATTCAAAAAAGGACTCTGCTCTTCCTCCTCTAGGAGGCTGGGCTTTCTACAGTTAGTGAAAGTGGTCAGGGGGCCAGGGTTTGGATTAAGAGAAGCATGGCCTGGGTGGGGGAGGCACACAGGAAGAGGGCCCTGGGACTGGGGGGTAGGGCGTGGCTCACCGTAGAGGGGGTAGGAGTGGTCTTCTTTCTCTCCAGGCCAGGCAGGGGGCTGGCAGGCACTTTGGCAGTGCTGCTGGCCTTCCGCCCTGCCTCCCGGTCCTCCTCGGGCCGCTTATTTTCTGTGTTGTTACTCTGAGTCTTCTTAGAGTAGGAATTAGAGGTGGGAATGGCTGGGCCAGCTGTGGGGCCAGATGTGAGATAGGTAAGGCCCACTGAAAGTCCACTCCATGAATGGCGCTCTCTTATCATAAACCCCCATTTCGCAGAGGTAGAGAAGTTAGTAACTTGCTAACAGTTGTGCTATTAATATGTGGCTGAACTGGGACTAAAACTCAGCTGTCACCTACAGCCCCTAGAATCTGAACAGCTCTGGAGACGGGTGATTCTCCACTTGGGATTGCCAAAAATAACATACCCTGGTCACTGAAGCGTCGCTGCTTGGGGTTGGCTGAGACACTGCGCTGTACTTTGTGGGATGGGGATGGGGCACTGCTATTAGTCAGGTCAGCTGAAGGCCGGGGCTTCAAGCTGATGGTGTCACCTTCCAGCTGCAGAAGCAGAAAATATGGCATCAAAGAGGGACAAGAGTCATGCAGAGATCCCTCCAGATGGACACACTTATATATACTGCCCTACCCACCCCACATACATTGTAGGCTCACAGGTCACATCACCCCAAAAGACTAACACACACCTAAGCACAGTCCTCTTCACCCTAGAGACTCACATGTCCTGTCACACACAGAGGCAAACACAGCCAAGGAGAGGCCCCACAGATCCCTGTCCTCAGGGAGGGATGCACATACTCAAGAGACACAAGAACATTCATTTGGTCTCAGAGAAACCCCAACCCCAACAGAGCAATCAGGGCCCATACTAGGTGCCACCCAGACACCTCTTAAGCAGGCTAATGTGAGAACTAAGAGAGGGAGCCCACCACCACCAGAAGGGTGCACATGGGCATTCAGAGGTAATGAGTCAAACCCAAATGGGCAGATCCTCAAGCCTCCAGAACCACAGCGGGAGGATGGACATACATGTGCATGGAAACACAGACCCAGACACAAACACCAGGAAGAGGCCACACAAGCCAAAGCCTCACCCAGACAAATATGGAGACACGCACAAACCCAGAGACGTACACTTCCAGAGAGATGGAAATATATCCAGATGAACACAGAACTGGGTATCCAAGTGTCACAGACCCGTTGCAGTCAACACGGGACAGGTCAGCTCAATTCGCGCCTATGGAGCCTGGCCCTGGCTTACCCCTCCTGTCTTTCTACCTCACTCGCTGAGGGAGACAATAAAAGACCTCAGACAACACCGCTGGTGCAAGTTGGGTGGCAGAGGCCATGCCTACTTGGAAACAGCCTGAGAGGCTGAGCGTTCCCCATAGCCGGGAAGTCTACTGAAGGAATTAGGCAGGGAATACGCACCTCAGAGCTCTTGTAGCCCAGGAGCAGGTAGGTGGCCATCACCTCGTTGTACCTCTGGCCCACCAGTGAGTCCTGGATCTCTTCCCGCGTGTAGCCCATGGACACCATCAACTCTGCACAAAGGACACACAGTTAAGGCTGGTCTTAACTCCAAGGCAGGTCAGCCTTTGGCCCAGCACAGCCTCACCTGTCCGCCGGGGATCCTTGTAGTCAGGGAGTGGCTCCACATAAGGCTTCAGTTCATCATCTTCGTGCCCCACATTCATCCATCGGTCTTTCATAATTTGCTGAGGAGCAAAGGGAAGGAGAAAGGATACAGGCAGAGGAAACTCATCTTGGAGGTTTCTATGGGAACCCCAGCGCCTTCAGCCAGCTGGGCTCTGAGCTGCTCACCTCTAAAGTGCCTCTCTTGCTGGGATTAAGAATGAGAAATTTCTTAAGCAGGTTTTCACAGTCCGTAGACATGTAGAACGGAATACGGTATTTTCCCCTCAGTACCCGCTCCCGCAGTTCCTGTGGTTAGAAAATTTAAATCACCCCAAGGCCAAGAGAAGAAAACTAATATCCAAGATCCTGAGTGCTGAAGACTGCCTAAACATACCTAAGTGAAACATGGTAGAAACTAGACAGTCTGGCCAAGGCCTTGCCTCAGCAGAGAGGCAATGAAATTACACACCCTCACTTGACCAATCTGAGGCCTGCAATCCAGAGTGCTGTGAGGGGTGAATGTGAAACTATTTATCCCATCTCTCAAGAATCGAGGCTACTGGGGTTGGGGATTTAGGTCAAGTGGTAGAGCCTGCCTAGCAAGGGCTAGGCCCTGAGTTCAATCCACAGCACCCAAAAGAAAAAAAGAATTGAGGCTACTGATTCATATACGTAGAAGATGTTTTAACCGCTGCTACTTCAGCAGCCCTTCTCTGAAGCTCTGGCTTGGGAAAAATGTAAATCGATGGTAAAGCTGAGAGGTCAGGGATAAGACCAGAGGCCAAGAAGAAATGAGAAGTAAGAAAAATGATCTAAGCCTGCATTTCACTCCACCTTGAGGTTCTGTCCATCAAAAGGCAGGGATCCGCTGACCAGGGTGTAGAGGATGACTCCCAGGCTCCACACATCTACCTCGGGTCCATCGTACTTTTTGCCCTGGAAGAGTTCTGGGGCAGCATAAGGGGGACTGCCACAGAAAGTATCCAGCTTGTTCCCAAAGGTGAATTCGTTACTGAACCCGAAATCTGCAATCTTGATATTCATATCAGCATCTAAGAGCAGGTTTTCAGCCTGGAGGGGATGATAAAAAAATGTCACGACACTAAGTGGGACACACTGGGGCGATGAGGCAGGCAGGAGCAAGGGGAATGGGGGGACCAATGGACAGTCGTCTTCAGCCTTACAGCTTTCTCCACCAATATACCAGGGCAGGGCTTCAGTCAGCATGAGCAGGCCGGGCAGGAGTAAGACCTGAAGGCCACCACCACAGGCAGCCATGGGCCCTGGGCTCTGCAGGCCAAGACCTGGGGTGCTCAGCAAAGCTTCTGTGTCAGGCCCAGGTTTCTCAGTCATATCTGCAAGGACTTAGTGGACAGGAGACACACAGGTCGCCTCTAACTCGAGTAGTCTGGTAATAGTCAGGTGTGTGTATATGCCTGTAAAGCAGTGGGATACAGATGTGGGATGCCTGCATTCTTCCCCATCAGCTGCTAGGTCAGCTGCCAGACTGCACGAAGGACCAGGAAAGCCTGAAGTGCTCCTGCCACGCCTGGAAGCATGGAAGAGGCAGAAACCCTCTGTGGTCACTGTGATGGGAGCCTGAGTCCAGGTGTAAGACTTCTATCAGAAGGATTCCTAACAGCTTCCTGGTCGTCATGAACAAAAGGCTGGAACTTCCTGAATACACAGGGTCTGATGGCTATTGCTGGCTGCATCATACAGGACAGAGGGGAGCACCCAAGTCCACTTAAGGACACGAGAGCTAAGAACATGCCTCACCTTTAGGTCTCTATGAACAATGAACTTCTGGTGACAGTACTGGACAGCAGACACTATCTGAAAGGAAGGAAGAAGGGTCAGCTCAGGGGTGCCAACGGCTTGGCCATGGGAGCTCATGAAGCTATAATCTCATGCACTCAATCTAAACTGCCACATACAAGAACAGAGCCCAACATACCCTCCCTGAGGACTCTTACATATGAGCACCTTCTCCTTGTAAGCTGAACCCCAAAAGGCAGAGGTTGGCCCACACTGTGGAGAGAGGCACACCCACCTGGCGGAATTTGGCTCGAGCCTCTTTTTCTTTCATCCTGCCATGAGCCACTAGGTAATCAAACACCTCTCCTGTAAGAAAAAGGTGGAGTGCAGTGAGAGCTGGCAGGGGTGGGATGCTTGGGAGAGCAGGGGCACGACAGGAAGAGGCATTTCACACCTACCGCCACTAGCGTATTCCATGACAAGATAGAGTGTCTTCTCAGTCTCTATCACCTCAAATAACTTAACTACAAGAGAGAAAGGCAGCCAGGAATCAGATAGGAAGGAGAGGCCATACATCCAGCCCAATTTGTCCAGAGCATTCTAGTAACGAATGTTCCCACTATAATTTATGCTGCCCCTGGCCCAGGCTTCTGTCACACCAGCCAACTATCAAGCCCAGCCCAATTTGCCAGGGGTGGAGCTGGACTCTGAACTAAGCCTCCCCAGAGGCATCCCTGATACTCTCAAGGACTGCAGGTTTCGGAAGGAAATGAGCAGGGGAGAAGAACTACATGCTGCCACTTGGAGCCCTCCTGTGGGGAGGAAGGAAGGAGTGGCAACTGCATCTCACCTATGTTGGGATGATTCAAAACCTTCATTATCCTCACTTCACGAAATAGCTGGAAAAGAAAACACCAGGGGTCACGCTTGCTGAACTTGCTCCTCTCGGGTCCCTCCGAACACAGCCCTTGCTGCAACTTTTTTTAAAAAGGAAGAAACCAAACCCCAACCGAGGCAGGGATGGAACGGGGGCAGCTGTCCAGCTCATTGTGGTCCTCCCACAGCTGCGAGGCAGGGGACAGACGAGAGCAGAAAGGGAAGCTGGAGGGGAACTAGGCTCTGCTGACTTCCCACCCCAGGCTGCCTCAGCATTGGAGGAGCCAGCTGACCCCTCTTCCCCATCTGCCCAAAGCCAGTCTCAAAAGAGCAGGGTTCTGGGTGGGAGCCTCCACAGGAGGGAGTGTGAGCCTATGTGTGTGAATATTCGGCATCTGAGAGCCTTCCCCAGTTCAGTGACCAAACACACTCCAGCAGGTTTGGTGAGGGGGCGGGAGGAGGGTCTGAAGGGGCACCCATCATCTTCTGACTTACCTAAGTCAGAGGGCCTACACTGGGGTATAGGCCTTTCTCTTCTGGGCCTCCAGGGTGGTGACAGAAGAAGCCACTCCTATATATAGCTGATGCCAATTTTAATCAAATCCACCTCCACACACTCACGCTCTCTTTGTGAAACAAAATCAGGGGCTCCAAACCATACATTTCCATAAAGAAAGATGACAGAAATGAACTCCTTCCCCCTGCGGGGGCCAGAGAACTGGAGGTGGGGGTTTTATAACTTCCAGGCCTCACCACTGGCATAAAGAACAGAACTAGCTGGATTTGTGTTTTATTTTTTGGGAGGGGAGGTGTCTGGAGCCCTAATTCAGGATATAATTTATAGAATAGAGTGAGTATTTTTTTCCACTTTAATGATATCCCAGTGCTTTCATGCACTGGAAAGGAAAAGAAGCAACTGGTTTTCTAATCTTCAGGAATCTAACCTTAGCTCCCCTTGTTGGGATCCAGGTTCTTCCTCCTTCCTTCCCTGGCCTGTGTGTGTGTGTGTACATATATATATATATGTACACATACATATGACATATATATGAATGAATATATATATATCTGGTAATAGGAGCCAAGGCCTCACTCAAGCTAGCCAAGCACGCTACTACTGAACCACATCCCCAGCTCACCAACAGTTATTTTGGATGAAGAAGCAAAAAATGCTGCCAGGCATGGTGGCGCACGCCTGTAATCCCAGCACTCGGGAGGCAGAGGCAGGAGGATCGCCATTGAGTTCAAGGTCAGCCTGGGACACACAGTGAGCTCAAGGCCAGCCTGAACTACATAGCAAGACCTTGCCTCAAAAAACCAAAACACAAACAAACAAACAAACAAAAAAACAAAAAAAATGCTGATCATCACTGCAGGGCCAGTAACAGGGAGCAGCACTGAAATCAGCTCCAGAGTCATTGGCCAGAGCATTCCCCTGAGCGAGGATGATCACTAGGCTTGAAAGTGGCATTCTCCTGGGAGAGATTAGAGTTTTCTGGCTTCACCTAGAACCTGAAAGGGACTAACTTCCTCAAAGTTCCTCCTTTAGGGATCACTGTTAGGATCAATGTTAAACAATAACTGGCCATAATTAGACAGGTCTTGGTAACAAAATACATTAAAAGGCTTTTAAAATGGCTTTATGTTCAAACCAAACAGCTGTGTCTGGTGGCACCTTCTGGCCACTCAGGAAAAAGTAAGGAGAAAGAAGAGGCAGGCAGTGAGATGGTTTGACCAGGACTGATGATGAATACAATGGTAGGCTAGAAAGACCAATGGTCCACACATACTGGCTTCAACTTCTGCAAGCCTGAAGCCAATGTAAAAAGCAGTCCTCCTTTCTTTCCTTGTTGAAAGCTGCAAGCGGGGATGCCCTGGTGATGACACCAACATTTCCTTTGAACTGAAGCGCCCTCTCCCCAGTACTCTTTTTAAATGGCCCTCAGGATTGAACCTAGGGCACACTAGGCAAGCACAACAAGTTACATCACCAGCCCTTTTAAAATTTGGAGACAGGGTCTTGGTAAATTGCCTGGGCTGGCTTAGCATTTAAAAATCCTTCTGGGATTACAGGTGTACACCACTGAACCTAAAACACCAGGAGTAAGAAAAATAGGGAACACCTTGGTTCTAGCTGTCAATATGTCTGGGGAACTCCATTTGCTCCAACTCCAGGAGCACCTTCCTCCATAACAGTCCTCAGCCCCTAGTCCTAAGCCTCCCAATGACATCACTGCATCTAACATGGAGCCATACACCCTGCCTGTCAAATACCACACAGTGTGCTTACAGAAAGAAAAATTCCACTGGTCACAATTTGAAAGGTCTTTGTCAGAAAATATGAGTGAGTGTCAGCTGCAGAAGGCGGAGGCAAAGAAGTCTGATGTACCTGAATAGGATGGCTTTTTTGGAGCCACACAGGAGCATCCTCCTCCTACTAACTGCTGGAGCCCAAGATGGGGAGAGAGACAGAGAGCTTCCAGTACCATAACAACTAGTCACTGGCAGACTGCCTCCCTTCCACAAATCAGTCTCCATTTCTTTTCTTGCTCCTACCAAACTTTTTTAGTTCCTTGGGCACAGTTTGTGCTCTGACTTGGGAGGTTCCTTTACCCACTAAGGAAGACTTTAGTTTCCCACTGTTAAACAGGAAGGAAAGCAAAGTTCAACCTTGCCTAGTAAACTATGTGCAAATAACTGTGACATTTAAACAAGAGGGGCTAGAAGAGAGAAGGAAAACTGGGAGGACCACACCTTGTCAGAGACAGAACTAAATTCAGCTTCTAAAATCTCCACTCTTCCATATTCACTCTGAAAGAGAGCTGGCACAGAACCCAGTGGCAGGTTCCTTGCCTCCTCATCCCTGTACTTCTAGAGCCATTCCCCTGGATCAGTCCAGGTCTTGGATTAGCTACAAGTGTTTCTGGTAATGCTGTAAACATGTGTTTCTCCATAGGGCTAGCCAAAGGCCAGATGATAACAAGATGCAGGAAGTAGGTCAGACAGATAGACCAAGTAGGTGGGAAGAGGCAGAGACTTCCGAAAAGCCAGTATCTATGGTGGAAGACTACCCAGGGAGTCCACAGGGGATGCAGCCAAAGCCTTGGGGGGTGGCAGGCACAGTGGAATGGCCAGAGGTTTTACATTAGAGATCCAAGGGAAGCTGAGGATGGGACAACAGGTGCTGGTGCTTACTTTCTGAAGGCTGGAAGAGTTCAGTTGAGTCTTGTCAATGATCTTCACAGCTACCTAAACATAAGACAAAAAAAGCCCAAGATCACTTAGATCAGGCTAAACCTAGGACTTTCCTATTTTCACCTTTGAGTATTATACTTCTTTTCTTCCCTTAGCCCCTGCCCCCAACCCCATACTAGGGATTGAGCCTAGGGAGTGCCAAGGTACATCTCCAGTCCTGTTTATTTATTGGGATATTTTTCAGAAAAGGGCTTGCTGTGTAGTTCAGGCTGGCCTTGAACTCACTATGTAGCCCAGGCTGGCCTCGAGCTTTCAGTGATTCTCCTGCCTCAGCATCCTCAGTGCTGGGATTACAGGCTGTGCCACACCCGAACCCAGCCCTTTAATAGACAGGAGCTTGCTAAATCGCCCAAGCTGGACCTGGACTTGCAATCCTCTTTCCTCAGCCTCCTGAGTAGCCGAGACTACAGGGATGCACCACCATACCCAGCTCATCTCACAGTTCTTAGCACGCTATCTGACCTAATTTTGGTCTGAGAAACAAGAGGCTGCGTGCAGTAGTCGTCTCATCACTACCTGCTAGAACGCCAACGCGGCAGGAGCTGCTAAGCCCCACCCCAGCGCTCACCTCTTTCCCCGTCAGGATGTGCCTGGCCAACTTCACCTTTGCGAAGTTGCCCTTGCCGATGGTCTTGAGGAGCCGGTAGTTGCCGATATGGGGCTGCTCATCGGCAGAGGTGGCTGAGTTGCGGCCCCGCAGCATGTTGGACTTACTGCTGGGCTTGGAATCAAGATGTCCCAAGGTGGGCTGCAGGTGGAAACAGACAGGCTTTTATACACTGTCCTTCCAGCTCCCTAAGTCCCTGCCCTCGACTGCAAAAAATGCAGGAGGACAGCACACAGGAGGAGACTCCAAGGGGCTGGGAAGCGTGCAAAGGATCATAAAGCAGGAGGCAAAAAGGAGAAGGGGAGGTCAGGACAGCCAGTTCACTACAAAGGAGGACGGCGCAGGTCCAGCGTCAAGATCACGGGGCAGCAGAGCTTCGGACCAGCGCTGTTCCATCACGGGCACTACCAATCTCTCATCAGTAAACCAGCAGCTCCTCTGCCTCGGGTGGGAGACACAGTCTCCTGACCTCCTGTTCACACTGTATGCCAGAGTCACAGGAGAAGCCTGGCTATCATCGCTTTGAAGCCACCACCATCACTACCCAATCCTTTATGTTAACCTTTACTATTTATCACTTTATATTTTGGTTTTATTTTATTGGTTGGTTGGCTGATTGAGACAGGGTCTTGCTATGTAGCTCAAGCTAGCTTTGAACTCTATTACCCAAGTTGGCCTCAAGCTCATGGTGATCCTCCTGCCTCAGCCTCCCAAAGCCCAGTCTACATCCCTTTTTCACAATGCACGCTAACACCTACACAGACCGGACTATGGTCGACACTTAATGAATCCCTGTACAGTGAGTGAACAGAAGGACTGAATATGAGGAAGGTAGCACTCTGGCCTGCTCTGCCCTCTTTAGCTACTCCTCAGTCCACACAAGGGCATGAGGAAGAAGAAGTTAAAACTGGCTCGTATACAACAGGTATGCAAACATATAAAAAACGTATAGGTCAGAAGAAAACATGGCTGCATGAAGATCTACACATTCCTCAGAGTACTCAACACAGACAATGTGATCCAGCAACTTCATTCCTAAAAATACATCCAAAAGGAATGAAGATGTATGTTCATATAAAAACTTGTGCACCAAAGTTCAGGGCAGCATAATACTTAATAGCCAAAAAGTACAAACAACTCAAATGTCTATCAGTGATGAACAGACGAACATATGCAACACATCCATACAGCAGAATATTAATTGGCAGTAAAAAGAAATGATGGACTGAAAATGGAAGAATCATGACAATATTACGTGAACAAAGGACATGTTGTATGATTCCATTTATATGAAATGCCCAGAATAATACAGACAGAATACAGATTAGTGGTTACCCGGGGCTGAGGAGGGTGATCAGAGGGTGACAACTAAGTGGTGTGGAGTTTCTTTTTGGGGTAATGAAAATTTTCTAAAGTCGACTGTGGTGACAGACACACAAATCTGTGAATTTAATAAAAGCCAACCAATTGTACTTTAAATACAGGTAGATTTTATGGCATGCAAGTTACATCTCAATATAAAAGACAGTCTCACCTAACTCCCACTTTGCATCCCAATCCACCTCTCTCAGAATACCTAGCACCATCACTCTAGCACACTGGGACAAAGTGGTGCCACAGCCTTATTCCAGAACCATCAAGAGCTGCCTTGGAAATTTCATGAAGACATGTGCTCGCTTTAGCAGCACATATACTAAAATTGGAAATTTCATAAAGACAGTCTGGAGGGTAGAAAGGCGGACCAGAGGTGTGAGAGTCAACGTTCTTTTCATGGCCACTTCTGGCTCCCAGTGAAGCCCAAAAACCACAGAGAGCTGGGCATGGTGGCATGTGCCTGTAATCCCAGCACTCAGGAGGCTGAGGCAGTACAATCACTGTGAGTTTGAGGCCAGTATGAGTGTTACATAGTGTGCGCAAGGCCAATTTGAACTGCATATAGAGACTTTGTCTAAAAGAAAAAGAGAAAAAACACAAGGAAAAGCATGGCTTGCTAAGATCTAAGGAACTGTCCAGGGTCCCTTGTCAAGAAGCTTGCTGACTCAACAGATGCTTCTTCTCAGGCAGAAAGAACAAGTATACCCTGATTCTGATTCTCCCCTTCTCCAAGGTGTCAGTGGAGGGAGGGCCTTTATATAGTAGTAGTAGGCTGGGTTTTTTTTGTTTTGTTTTGTTTTGTTTTTGGTGCTGGGGACTGAACTCAGGGCCTTGGGCTTGCTAGGCAAGCGCCTTACTACTTGAGCTAAATCCCCAACCACCACCCTTTTTTAAAGCTGACTGACCCAAAGCCCCCCGGAGGAGAAAAGACCCAATGCACATGATAGACCATAAATGGAGAGATTCCTGACATTCCAGAAGATCCCCTTTTCACCTCCTTGGCTTCCAGGGACTGTCTACTCTGCTACAAGTCCTCACCATCTCTAATGTCCTCATAAATCCCCCAGCCCTACTGTCTCTTCCAGCTGCAGAGCTCTTGGGCCCACTGCTCTTCACATACCCTACAGCTCACCTAAGGCTGGCTAGTCCTCAAGAAGCACTGCTAGACAAGCTGATGTTCAAATACTTGCTTTCTTCCCTCGAGGAACTATGGAGCTCTTGTACCTTGGACAGAAAGGCAATTCCAGGCCCTACTGGTGTCTGGTGGTCAGTCTCCTGAAAGGCACCCTGAGCCCATCTAGCAGGTCCGGAAGAGGTGCCCTCCATGGCCCACCTCTTCTCAGACCCATCCTCCCTGACAAGCTGCCAGACTTCCGGTGCCCTGATCCTCTCAGGGGGCCATTAATAGAGACTATATTCCTTCTGCCCCAACTCCAAGAGGAAGATGTGTAGGAAAGGTTCCCCAGGAACTTCTAGTGTATCTTACAGGTTTCTTGTTACACCCCATTTCTGAGGACACAAACCAAGGGCAGCAGGAGCCTGGCAGTCTCTCAGTCTGAAAACCTAGAACAAGGAGTGGGGGCCTCTAGCCCTCTGAAGCCCAATCTGGGAATGCCATATGTGTCATGAGCTCCACCCTGCCCATCCCTCTCGGTGTTTCTGGCCCTGGGGCTGGTCTTTGTAGCACAGCAGGTCAGCATTTCCTGCCAGGCGTGGCTGCACCTGAACTTCAGGGAGCATCAACATCCTTAGGCAGGACTTGCCACTCACCCTCTTCCTTATTAGTTAAGATTCAGACTGTCAGTGCTGGAGAAAAATGGCCAGAGTTTAAATCCTAACTGCCATATATCACTTTTCTTTTCTTTTTTTTGGTGCCTGGGTTCAAACTCAGGACCCTTGTGCTTGCTAGGCAAGCACTCTAACCACTGAGCTAAATCCCCAGCCCCATCACATATTAACTTTATCACTGTTGACATAATCCTAGCAAGAGAAATGAGGTAAGAAGAGAGGAAGGGGAAGAGAACTACCCAGAAGGTAATCCATGGAGGGTGTTCCACACATCTATGAGGTAGTCTAGTGGGTGCTGAGGAGCTCTGCAGCCCAACAGAACTAGGTTCAAGTCCTGGCTCCCCTCACTACTAGCTTTAGATTCCTTATCTGTAAAGTGGCAATAAGACAGTCCCTACTTTTCATAGGTAGATGAGAACACAGGTAAAATGCCTGTCCAATGCTCAATAAAGAACAACCATTATGTTTCCAGTTGCTACGGTTTGCTAAGTCAGAAATCTGGTGATCAGCAACCTTCTGTATTTAAAGTGAGCCCCACTAAGCCAGTTGCAGCCTGACTGAGATACCCTGGGGCCTTCTCCAGGAGAGTCATCCAGACTGAGCACCCACTGTCCTCCAGATCTGGTGGGACACCACCTATCCTCAGTCCTTGTGGGCAGCCCATCCTAGCTCCTGTAACATTCACAAGCGGGATAAAGGGGAGCCAGGCACTCCTATGGGGTGGGCTATGAAGGGCTGCTTCCAAGCTGGGTACCCAGCAGAGAGAGAGAGAGGGTTCCACTTGTTCAGGACCCAAGGAAGCACAAAACCCTAGTGTCCGTTTGACTCCTGTTGCAAAGTCACCAACTCCCTTTTCAGGTCTGAATCACCCAATTCTTTTTTTGTTTTGTTTTGTTTTTTGAGACAGGTTCTCACTATGTAGTTCAGGGTGGCCCTGAACTCACTAAGTAGTCCAGGCTGGCCTCTGTGATCCTCCTGCCTCCCAAAGGGTGGGATTACATGTACCCACCCAATGCCTGGCAGACCCACCCAATTCTTGGGATTCAAAATGGCCCAGTCTTTCTTTTACCCCCATTATGCAAGGTATTTCCCACAGCAGGGATATGGGCAGGATAAAGAGAGCCCACTGGGAGGAAGCAGAGAAATATGGACTAGAAAAAAAGAGTCTCTCACAGACAATGCTTCTTAGGGCAAGGCCCAGAGCAGGCAACTTCCTCCCCTGCTGTTTCTCTAAAGGACAAAGAGGAGGTAAGGCTGAAGAGTTGCTATCGTGGAAAGAATTTTCCTTCTATAGTTCATACCAGGGCTATTCATTCCAGTCCCTTATCTCACCAAGGCGGTAGGCTGAGGCTCACCTGCCCTTCTGGGCCAAAGAAACAGGATCTGGGTAAAGCCCTCCTCTCCTCTCTCCTTCCAGCCACCCTGCTCTCAGTGAGATGTACAATCCCAGATACTACCAAAGCTCTGGCCTACACCATACCCTAGGCAAGCTGAGGCCTACAGAGTTCTGTTGAAAGTAGCCCCTGGCTCTCAAGCAGGCTTCAGAAAGAATTAGAGGTCCCCTTTCAAGGTAGAATTTTTTTGGTAGACTCAGGTGGTCATTAATCAGGTCTGTTTCAGGTCTGGGGCTGCAATCAACAGAAGAAAAGCCAGAGCATAGAGGGTAAGAGAGAAGAGTTGTAAATCCACTGGGTCTGCCAGGGCCCTTCTGCCTGGAATCTTACAACCTGGCCTAGGTGCGTTTGCCAGACCTGCCCGGAATACAGCCTCCACCCTAAGATGCCTGGTGCTGACTCAGGTAGGCAGGGCCCCCTGCCCTAATGCTGGAGGGTTCTCCCCTGGAGAAGCTGTGCACTGAGCCTCTGCACGCAGGGCTGGCCTCAAGCGTTCTGGGGTTTGCTCAGGGCTGGGAAAGGGTCAGGCTGGGAGGGGCAATAACAGGCACTCCTTGGCCAGAGGCAGAGTCAAGAGTGTCCCTTGGGCACTTGCCCCAGGCAGTCGCCAGATCCCAGCCTGGCCCTCACTGTCGCACCCCAGTGGCCTCTTGGTTCACAACTCATCTCTGAAGCCTCGACAGCCCTGGGAGACTAAGGGAAGACTTCTCTTCTGGTATGTTCCTGTATTCCTGTCCTAGCCAATGCCTCCTTGACACCTGGACACCTTTCCTTGAGTTTCACCACCCCACGCAAATGCCTGGCTCCCTTGTAGCAATCATGAAATACCCTGTGTTTGAAGTGGGCAAAGAAAAGAGGATCAGAAATGTGCCTTGTCCTAGGGACAAAAAAAGGGAACACATACCCGGCTGGAGAAAGGGACAGAGACTACCAGCGACTTCCATTCAGCAGAGCCCACGGCAGAACCTGTTAAGCAGTGAGGGCAAAGTACAGAGGCCAGGAGGGGAAGAGCCAGGCCCAGGGCGGGGGCTGCCGGCTCAGCCAGCCACCCTTACTCAGCCGGCACAGGCGACACCTTCCACCACCTCCTCAGTGAAAAGTGAAGCGGCCAAGCTGAGCTGTTCCTGCCTGGGAACCTGGACTGTGTCGCAACCGAAACCACCAGTAGCAGAGACCGGGTTTGGCAAGGAGAACAACAGGGACAAAGCCTGCAGCTTCTCCAGGGCCAGAGCCTGGTGGTCAAGAAGGGCGTACAGTTCCAGCACAGTATACAAGGGGCAAGGTGGGAGAGGGGCAGGAAGGGAGTCAGAGAAAGAGGCGGGTTTAGATCAACTTCCTTCTCCCTTCCCCCTCCTTACCCGGAAGTGGGCTGCCCCACCCTCTGTAGGTGTTCTGCTGGGTAACAGCTGGAGAGGGTGAAGAAGAGTCTAACTCCAGTCAGGGCTGTCATAAAGCCCTATATCACCTACAGCAGGTGGGACCTGGATAGGATATCATTTAACAAGGCCTCAAACATGGCTGGGAGGACTATGTGACTCAGATGTGCCGACCTAGAGGGAGAGGCAGTCCTGCCAGGGGCCAGCAAACCTCCCTCAGGACCCAGGCAGGGAGGGTGTAAGTAGGACCAGAGGCCCACAGTGGCAGATGGACCTCCTTCTTCCTAAAACAGCAGTGCTTAACCACAGAAAAGCACACACCCTGCTGGACACCAAATACTGGACATAATTTCAGAGGGCTCAGAGACCCTGTACAGCCCTCTGGAGGCTTGTGAATTTAGATTAAGAACCTTTACCACTGAGACAATGAGAGGTTTAATTGTAGATGATGCTCAAAGAGTGGGAACAATCCAAATGGTCCTTCTCAGTCTTTTCCAGCCCTGCTTCTGGAAAACTATCCTTAGGTTTCCATTCACTTCCAAGTCTCCAGTGTCCAAGTCCCTGCCTCACCTCTAAATCATGCTTTCTATAGCAACCCAAGCATCTTCATGGCTCTCTCCTTCAAAGCCCTCACAGGCTGGGCGTGTGGTGAGTGTGGGGCAAGCCGGCTGTCCCACTCCCACCCTTCTGGCCTGCAAATGTACTTATTCTCTCCAAGACTCCAGGCTTGGGTCTAGTGACTCTAAACTCCCCAGGAAAGGGAAAAGCCTCCCCTTGTCCCCGCCAGCACCTAGACACATACCCCCGGGAGACCACAGCACTCAGAGGTGGCCCAGAAATGCCTGCCATCCAGGTGAGCACAGGTCAACAGAACCAACCTGATCCTACCACATCCCCAGCACTGATACCTCTGGTTTCCTCCCTATATAGATCTACTGGATAGGCAGTGTACCCATTTTCCATCAAGAAACTGACCATGAGAAGTTATAGGATGTTCCCAGGGCTCTGTGGCCTCTTGGAGCAAGGACTGGGCTGGAGCCCAGGGCACCTGCCCCAACTTCAGCACCTGCTACTGTTAGTCTTTCTTTTCCCCAAGTTTTTCTTATTTCCCCATAAAGGCAGGCCTTGGCTCCTCCTCCCCTACAGGGTGCAGGGTGGGGGTGGTGGCTGCAGACAGAAGGCTCAGAAAAGGTGCCTGGGACAACAGGAAGGACATTTCCACTGAGGCCAGCGGTGAATGATGCTTTAGGAGCCTATTCAAGTTGTCCCACAGCAACCCTTTCTCCTCCCACCCCTCTCCAGGGGCCCTAAGTCAGTTTATTCTGGATTCTGAGATCAGGCTTGCTTGGGACCACCTGCCTCTTCACTCACTGGCCGACTCAGAAGAGAAGGCAGGATCAAACAGCTTTGTTTTTCCAGGTCTCAGGGTTCTGCAACATGACAAAATGCTAGTTTCCTCAGTCCCATGTATGGGAGACAGTTCTGTAAACTGAGGAAGTATCAAGCACTGACCTGGGGAGGGGAGACAGAGAGACAAAGAGAGAGGCTGAGGAGAGGTGGATAGGACTCAGATGAAAAGGTGTATGCTGTGTCAAGGCGTGGGGTTTTTGGGAGAGGGTACTGGTGACTGAACTCAGGGCCTCTGCACTAAACCACATCCCCAACCCTTTTTAAATTTTTTACTCTGACTTTTTTTAAATTATTTTTTATTTTGATACAAGGTCTCACTAGATTGCTTAACTGCCCATAGGGCTGGGATTTCAGGCCTGCACCACGACACCTGGCAAGTCTCCAGTTGTTTAAACCACTCTCTTTCACTGTATCCAAGAGCCGTCCCTGTATTCTTTGACCCTAAGCAACTGTCACTCTCAAGTGCCGAAAGTCAATAAACCACAGGAGCATTCTGTGTAGGAGAGAACTTGAAAAACTGTGGTTAGATCTTACCAGTAGAGATGCCCCCAAAATTAACCGGGATGGCTACTCCTGAGAAACACCCACATTCCCTTAATATCCCGTGGGAGCAGTGAGACTGGGGATGAATAAAGCTTTCAAAGGCTGTTCCCTTCTTCCAGTCAGGGTAGGGACCTCCTGGACAAAGGATACTAGCAGAACCAGCAACTCAAGCCAATCACAAGGTGCTCAACTTCCCTTTAGCCCTCAGAACTGCAGCCCTTACCCCTAGACAGGAAGACCACTGACACAACCTGGCTGAGAAGGGATCCTGCGGGCCTGAAAGCCCCACAGTGCATCCAGAGTATGCCTGGGAAGAGCAGGAGGCTAGGACTGACAAGGAGTGAGAGATGAGGACACAGCTTTCCAGCTCCTCTCTCCATGCCTGGAACCACAATGCAGTAGCACTCCTCAATCTCTGGTCCTCAGAGTCCCCTGAAATGCTGGACTCCCATCAAAAGGCAGTGAATTCTACTGGATCCCTAAATTTCCAGCACTACCTTGTCCCTGAGAATCTGCCCCCTGTAGTCTGGTCTAGTTGCTCCCCAATTACTACTGCTCCAGTAAATCTTTGCTGAGTACCTGGCTTTGCAGTTAGGGCTGGGTGCAAAGTTCAGTGAGATCTGCCATCTGTCTTTTAGAACTCAGAAGAGAACTGTGGAGAAGGTGTCTATAGTCTATCTGCCTACTTTATGAGGACAGGCAGAGATCTGGAGGCAGACAGACCTTTAATTCTGGTTAGTTGACTGAACCTGAGCAAGATTACTTAAATTCTCTAATTTGGAACATGAGGATACTAGCTGTACCCATTATGCAGAATTAGAGTGAAGACTAAATGAGAACATCCATGTGTTCACAACAGCACCTGATGCCAGCAGTGTTCTAATAATGTTTTCTATGATCTGTCTTCATTTTTGTTTCCAATCTCAAAGGCTTCTCTGGTCCCTGGGGAGAGCTATAAACTCTTAAGAACTTCACTGTAATGCAAGTGTAGCTAAGTTGATTCCCACCTCCCTGGCATTCCTTCTGCAACAAGAAAAAGACAAATCCTTCCATGGGTGGGCTGTTAGGTAAAAAAGACCTCCTTTCCTGTTGTGAAGCCATCCTGCCAAGACGCACATGTGAATGAGTTACCCACACTGCTGCCCTCTGCATAGCCCAAAGGAAGACGAGAGATCTCTCACGAGGGCCCTTTCCCTTCTTTGTTAAGTTCCTTAACTCCTTCCTCTCAGAAAAGGTCTAAGAAACAGCCAACATACCAGTACCACATGGTGCCAAGGGCTGGGGGAAGCTCACATTGCCAGCCTTGCACTTCATTCGGCTCCTCCCGTACCAGTGGGTTAGTGTAACCATGGAGACCAGCAAGTTCCTCCATAGCACAGGAGAGCCAGCGTGCCAGCAGCCCAGGGCTCTGGGGGATGGGATGGTGAGGGTAGGCAGAAGGCAGCCTGCAGCACAAAGGTTTGGCTCACTTCACAGGGGATTATGGGAGTGGAGGGACACCAACCAGTGCAGCTGAGGTGCCTGGGTGTCCTCATAACCTAACCTAACTTCACCTCATTTCCTTTGCCTTGCAGTTTGTTTTTGGCGTATTCTCAGGACTCCAGGCTTCCATACACAGTTCCACTGCTGTGTACTAAGAAGCCGCATGTGGTATGGTGGAGAAGGCAGTCACATATGGAATGGGGCAGAACTGTAGTATGAAAAACTACCCAGATAATGTGTGCGCGCGCGCGCACACGCACACACACACACACACACACACACACACACACACACACACACAAGAAAGTGATCCACCTGGCATATAATGCCTTCTTCTAAGTGATCCAGGTAAGCAAACCCTTCTCTCCCTTGTTAATCCCAACTTCAGACACCTTAGTCAGAAGCAGTCACTCCTTTCTCTGCACTACTATAGCGCACTTCCTGTACTCTTCATTTCTTCCTGGGTCCCTACATCTTAATTCCCTCAAGCTCTGAGGCACCAGTGACAGTTTCTTGCTCATCTTCATATCTTGGTGCCCAAGAGTACCTACACCTGGCTGGCCCATGTTAAAGTACTTGTAGAATAGAAGAGCTGCAACTTGTAAACCCTTAAAGTTGCTTTCCCTTCCTCTCCCAGAGACAAGGACAAAGGAAGAAAGATCAACACTTCTTACCATAAGCCCCATTTCCTCTCTTTCAAAGCATTTATTGCCCTTGAAGTTGGCCGATTACTGTCTGTCAAAGGAAGGGAACTTGGTCTGTCTTGTTCGTGGCTCAGTAAATGCCTAACACAGTATTCAAATAAAGTACTCAACAAACGTATGTGAGTGAACAAATGAATAAGAAAACGTGTTGGGGTGTTTGCATGATGGTCTCTGGAAACCATAAGCAATAACCCACATCGTTGTACTTAGCAGACAACGCCCGAGACGACAGTGGGCCCTGAGATCCCTTTGCCTAAGGACATATGAAAGATGGTCACTGAGGGGAACTGTAGATAAGACTCGGAATACAGGCAGGACCCACCCCATCTGCTCCCCAATTCCCCCTCAATCCAACTGAGGCCTCCTAATTTCACAGAAAGGGAAACCTCTCCTTCCATGACAACCAATAGGCCCTACCACTTCAGATAGTTCTGTTCTCTGCTGCTCTTCCTTCAGTCCCTCTACTATTCTGTGTTGCTTCAAGAATGCAATCCAACCAGAGCCGTTCCAAAAGCTACTGAATAGGGAAGTGACAGTGACTCTTCATAAGGGTCGATCAAAGGAGACATTTTATTTACCATCTGCCACACTAAAAACTCTTTAACATTTCCTGTGTGAACCAATGTGCTGGCCCTGTCACCAAAGGGTGCCCAAGAACTCACCCATATATACCTACCTCCTGTCCTGTTGCACCAGCATTCCCACCCTGCCCCCACCTCCCCAAACTGCCTCCTGTTACAGCAAAGAGAAGGAACTAAAAACGGCAGCTGGGGAGCTCAGTTGACTCACCAGCATAATCATCTCCTCCCAGAATCTCCCATCTTCTCCTAGGGTTTTTGCCAACACAAAGTGAAAAAGAAGCACGAGATCTTAAAAAATATCTCTCTCAGCATTTATGCAACAGCCTTTCTACCTGGATGCAGATTTAACCCTCTGTTACTGCCTTGCCTGATATGGTTCCCTTAGCTGCCTTTATGCTAAGGAGTGGAGCCAGCTCTGGGCTAGGAAACAGGTCTTCTGGCTCCTGCCCAATTCAAGCAGCCACTGAAAGGTGATGAACAAGACACGTACTTCTTTCTACTGCATCTTCCCCTGGAAGAGGAAACCTGCCTCCTATTCCTCCAGGATCAAAGAGGGAGTTGCAGGAGGATGAATGTCAGAAAAAGCACCAGGGCAAAGTTTGCTGTACCAAAAATCACCATGGGCAGAGGTCAGAGCATAAGCAGGAGGAAAAAAATAACAAAGCACTGAAGGCTATCACTGTCCCCCTGGTCTCACAAGTGGCCCATCAAGCCAGGCTGTCAGCAGTGTGGCTGCACCACTTAAGTGACCACCAACAACCCAACTGGCTGCTCCTTCCGGAGGAAAGGACCCACTGGACTCTTCACACTGACAGGCAGAAGTGACATCTGCTTCCTGCAGCAGATCACTAATAACCCATGTACTCCCCAAAAAAAACTATACAGAAGAGAACCCTGAGCCATGGAATGGGGGCCACTAGACCACAGACTGAATCAGCTGGAAAGGAGACCCAGGTACACCTGCCTCAGAGTCATTACAGGTGAGCACAGCCTCCAACAATTGCCCTGGAAAGAAGCAGGGTGCTACTTTTCATCTTTGTTGTATGGCATCCAGAATCACTCATTTGAGTGCTAGATGGTAAAAGGACTAGGAAGTAAAAAGACGACCTTCATGAACACAAGCAAATCTGCTCCACTGTAGTCTTTTTTTTTTTTTTTTGGTACCGGGGATAGAACTCAAGGCCTTTTGCTTGCAAGACAAGCACTCTAACCACTGAACTAAATCCCCGGCCCCCTCCACTGTAGTCTTTAAGAAACCTCCAAGTTACTGAAGTTCCTTACCAGGGGCTGGGGGGAGAGCTCACGGTACAGAGTTTGCCTAGCACGAGTCGGACCGTAAGTTCCATTTCCAGCACTCCAAAAAACCAACACTCACGTCCTGCAGGAACTGTTTTCCCACAGAAGGTGGTTATGTTCTCGGGCTAGCCTAAGAAGGTCCCTCATTGGATCCGAAGTAGTATATGAACTGTTCTTAAAAGTTAAGCCGCAGCCCAAGACAGGAAAATGAAATTAGAGTTCCAGCTTGGGACCCTGGAACAACTCTTCGCTCTCCAAGCACCACAGGCAGCAGACGCTGGGGCTCCCAAACCTCCAGACTCTGGGTGAGGACTTAAAGAAGGGGGCTTCAAAGCATCTGAGACAGCTGAAGCTTGCAGTTGGGTAGCAGAGGTCTAAGGGACAAACACAGAGGGAGATGAGGACTGGAGCAAATGCAGATGAAACAAAGGAATTTTATCCTGTTTGTCCTGCCTTCCAGAAGAGAAGGGCTAATGTAGGAAGACTAGGGGGGTAAATTTCCAGCCAGAGACAAAAGGGAGGCCGTGACAGTGCCCTGATTCATCAGGGGCCAATAGTCATTGGAACTGCCTCTCCTACTGCCAAATGAAGCAGGGGTTATGCCTCCGATCTACCTACCTTCCCGGGCTTGCTGCAGCCCCTGCAGCAGCAATCTTGGGCTGAGGGCTGAGGCTGCTGGATCCTGTTACTAAGTGGCTACAGCTCTGGCAGGCGCCTGGCTTGCCTGATAAATGGCGGAGGGTTCATTTGTCAGCAACTAGGCAGACTGGAAAGCTCCAGCTTCTCAGTCAGACCCAGTACGTCAACTTATAGGCCTAGGCTTAGGGTGCCCCGAGATGCCAAATGTCCTTCAATTACTGGCAAAAATGAGTTTTTTCCCATCAAAAAAAAAAAAAAAGTTTTGTTCCAAGGGGCCTGACTATTCGTACCTTTAACCTAGGAGCACACTATGGCAAACCAGATGACAGCCATCTACCATTACACGGTGCCTTCTTAAAAGCACTTTTTATTGTTAACTCGCCTTTTCAGAGCCCCAGATGAAAGTCTGACTGAACTGGTTTCCAAAAGCAGAGAATGGTTCACTAAAGGGCCAGCTTAGCCCTGGCCAGAGCAGCTGGCAGACCTGGGTACTGGGCTTTCTCTCCGACATCTATGACAGGACAGGAGGACACGCTCTTTCGTACAGACTAGCTCATGTGCTAGTAGAAGCCCTTAGGAACTAGAGGTAGTGTTGGAAGGAGGGGTCCACTGTTGGACTTCGTTAGCTGTTCTATCACACAGACTGCGGTGAGAGAACACTGGTTATGCTGAAGGAGACAAGGAGCCAAATACATAACTCCTCACCTCTGAATCCCTCAGAGAGGGCAGGGAAGAATGGAGTGCTACGAGAAGAATACGGATTCCCCCCGCCCCTCAGCCCAACAAATTCTAAAAGGCAGTTCTAACTGGCAATAGGCACGGTGGCTTAAACACAGCCCTGAAGAAAAAACCCACTATATGTTTCCAGAAGACAAAGCCCAAACATACTTTTTTTTGGAGATAGGGTCTCGCTATATTGTTCAGGCTGGGCTTGAACTCACTATGTAGCCCAGATGGCCTCAAACTGGCAGCAATCCTCCTGCCTCAGCCTCCTGAGTGCTGAGATTACAGGTGTATGCCACCATGCCCAGTTAAAGCCCAGACATTTTTACCCAACGTTCACCACAAATGCTCTTGTATCTCCAAATGGCTCAGGAAAGCTGGGTAGTCAAAGGCTAAGTCCTGGTCATCTCACAGGTAAGATGTGGGCTTGGGTTTTTTACAGAGCTAGAAAAGGCTCCAGCAGCTCAACATTTTATCTCTTCCATAAAGGCCACTCCACTCTCCCCCAATAAAAAGCACTTCAAATACAGTGGTGCCTCAGTTCACAAATTTAATTCTTCTCATGATTCTGGTCACAAACCGAACTGGAGGAGAAGTGAATCAAATTTCCCCACAAGGTCAATATTGAACCTAATCACTGAATTTGATTTGATTCTCATCCAATTCAGTTTGTGATCAAAATTTTGTAGAAAGAAGCTCATGAACTGAGGTACCACTGTATACACATCCCACCCTAGGAAAATCCAGAATTTACCTCAGCTCCTGAGCCATAAAGTATTAGCAATCTTGCCAGAACTTTCTAGATATACAGTCCTGGAAGTTTTACAAATCAGCAGTCACAATAGGTAACATGACTAGTACTTCAGACACACACACATGTGCAGTGTGGCCAGAACAATTGTATCCTTAGATACTTAGTAAAGCTCAGCTGCCCCTTCCGCTATGAAATGAAGGAAACCTGTGTGGAGGGTGGTGAAAGCCTAGCCACCCTTCCAGTTCGAGTGTCCCTCTTCTTGGGGACTCAGCAGCTTTCTGTAGCAGCCAGGCTCCCATCATCAGTTGTACTTCACACATATAACTAGATCACTATTTGGGAAGATGGGATTTGGGGTGCTGGGTTTTGTATCCTATGAACTAGTAGTTTTGGGCGGTTTCCTAAAACAGGTACATGTCCTGGGTTCCTGCAGACATAATCTGAGAACAAGAGAAATAAATGACACCAGAACTAGGAATTAGGGGTGATAAAGACAAGATGGAAAGAAACTGCCATCTTCCCATAGCTGAGACCCCTGTCGCGTGGGCACTGACTCCCCGCCGCCAGTCTTCATAGGAGCCCATTACCTTCCCTGACAGAGCCAGGCTTCTTCCCGGCATCGCCCTCATTTACCCTGACAGCTCCACCATGTCAAGTGACCATGGCATCTTAACACTGATGCTGGTTACCCTATGAAGAGGTAAGGTCATGTGAGCTGAGGCTACATGTTCTATTGCACTTGTTTATACACAAGAGGATTAAAACAACCTATGCGGGGGCGGGGGCAAGCCTTGTGCACAGGGCAAGCACTGGGAACATAGAAGCCTCCCACCAAGAAATACTTTCCTCAAATATAAAGCAGAAAATCTCTCACCATACACCAAATCAGCTGCCTATGCCAAATACCACTTATGACCAAATGACCTTGAGGCACTATTTAATTTTCCCAGTGCTCCCTGAATGAAAGGTTAATGTTTGGAGTTTTGGGGGATAGGAGTAGATTATGGGGATGGGCAACATAGGGCCCCTAAAGAGCACTAAATTGAATAACTAAACAACGCCCTGTGGTCCACCAAAAAATATATGTATAGGATTTAAAAAAGAAAAGGTATTTCTCATTTTCCTCTTTTTCTTCTTTTTTGCAGTGTTAGTGATTAAAGCTAGGGCTTCACACATGCTACACAAACATTCTACCACTGAGCTATATCCCTGCCCCAAAGAAAGGATGTTTTAAGTGTTCATTTGGATGAAGAAAGCAATCATTTCTCAGATATCTAAACTTCCAACCAAAAGTCAAGCTACCATAACAGAACTTCCTGTGGTCACTTCTTGCCCTAATCAATGTCAGAATTGAGAAGGAAAAAAAAATCACCTTTAGGCCTAACTCCAGGGCAGAGGATGTTCTGGAACAGGGAGTCTAGAGACAAGGTCAGGGTCATCCTCTGTACCAAGGTCAACCTGAATACAGTGAGCAGCCATGAGACACAGGAAGAAGAGGGGAAGGTACTCAGCACCTGGGCCTTGCTCCAAGCAGTCAGGACTGCAGAAGCTACATTCATGCTACAGAAGCTGGCCTCTGACTCTCTTCAAATTAGACTCTTTCTCCTCTGCTCCTTCACAAAACCATTTGTCACAGCCCCCAAGTAACCAATCCTGCCCTTACTTCAATTTTAGTATATGTGCTGCTGAAGTGAGCACCTCACTTTATTTCAGCAAGCTCAAATATTACCACTGGTCCCTGCCTTTGGCACTCTGGGTTTACTGCAAGAGGATGTTCCCATTTGGGCTTGCAGAAGAGGCTGGCAAAAGGCTAAGGGTGGTGGCATCTCTACTTTAGCCAGTCAGAGGGGCACTAGAACAATGGCTGGCAACCTGTGCTCCTTTTCTAACTCCCCCTTTCCAGCAAAGGGGTAGCAATGACTTTCCTAACCTCTCACCCACAGTCCTGTTGAGGCTGGGAAGATGCATCCACACTAAAAAAACTGAAAGTGGTGAATTAGGAATGAAAGGACTCAGCTTAGGAACTACAGAACCTGGCTTAGGAGGAAACAGGAATATTGAACTGCAAGTGATTCTAAGAATAAACTCCCCACACCACCTACCCAGCTCTCCTGAAGAGCAGGGACACATAGAAACACCTTCAACTTCCCAACCCATTAAAGAATAGGGTAGCCTTGGGCAGATGTGGCAGAAACCTGGCTGGGTCACTATCTCCTCTGAGGAGCCCTAGTCTCCACTAAAACCCACACCTGCCACAGAGGGCAGGCCTGAGTTGCTAATATGCTCTACAGTTCACATACTCAGATGTCCATTAATCTTCCTCCAGATCGCTGCTGTCGTGCAGAGAAGTGAGGCAGGCCGTGTCCCTGCTCAATCAGAGCAGAGTGAGCAGGTCACTCTAGTTTGCCTGGCAACATGGGGAGGGGAGGGGGAAGAGGAGGAGAAGGCAGGGAGATCATGATTCTCTACTTTCACTCCCCCCACCCCTAAACCAGGGAGGGAAGCAGCTGTGTTCCTGCTGCAGGAGCTCCTGTCTCTGGCCACTACAGAATCAACCAGATGTATAAGAACTCTGGGTTGCTGGCTTGGTAGCCCACACCTGTAATACCAGCACTCTGGGATGCCAAGGCAGGAGGATCACAAGTTCATGCCTAGCCTGGGCACTGTAGCAACTTAGTGAAACTCTGTTTCAAAAAAAAAAAAACAAACAGCTGGCGCTGTAGCGCAATGCAAAGGCCATGGGTTCAATGCCTAGGACTAAAAAGAAGAAGAAGAAAAAGAAGAAGAGGAAAAAAAAAAAACAACTCTGGGGAATCTGCACATTAAACAAGCTGGTGACAGAGGGGGAACCAACCAGGGCAGAAACAGGTTGGTCTCCTGCCAAGAATTTTGAATAGTACTCCTATCAGAACTAGAACATAATAGGAGGTAGGCAGGTGTATGGTCTCTGGGAAAAGGCAGAAAGGGCAAGACTAAAACCAGTCTAGCATGGAACACACTCATCCCTGGTGGGATAGCCTATGCAGTCAACGAAATGCTGTCCTGCAAAGTCTCCCCCAGCTGGACAGTCATATTCTAACCTTAGGTCAATTCCACATGCTTTGCTGCTGTGCTCTGGCAGCTGCAGTGTGCAGCAGTCATTCTGATAACCCTGGCAGTTAAGGTTTGCCACTTCCAACACTTGTGTCGCTCACTGCCAAAGACAGGAGGCAGGGGGACTCTCACTGGCTGTGTTGGGTAATCCAGTCTGTGGCCAAGGGCAGAGCAGATGACAGCCTCCCAGAGGGAGGGGCAGGCACCTCCCTTGCCAACACAGGGCCCAAGGCTGCCACAGAGAGGTGCTATTTAGTGACAGAAATGTCGTCAGGAGTTGCAGGAAGGATGGCCACTAAGTATTTCCTCTTTCTCACCAACTGCTACCACTGGCCTCCACACCCTGCTTCAAAGATGACTCTGAAACTCCTGGTGGCAGCAACAAATGGTCTGTGAATCACTCCCCCATGAAGAAAGGGAAAGCAATTCTCACCCCGGGGGCCTAATGCAGCCCCAGTATCCTCAGCCAGCCCTGCTGCAAAGCTAAAGGACTGAAAGCCTTTAGCTGAAAGCCACACAAGCTGCCAGGACTGAAACCCTGGCCAGCCTACCCTCCTCTCACACCTGCACACAAAAAAATTTGCCCCTCTTACTCTACAACACAGCACATGGCAGTGTGGAGAAGAAGCACCAAGTGTCTCTCAACAGGTTATCCAGCCCTGGGAACAGGATGCAATAGCTTCACACAGAAAGCAGGCCTTTAAAAATCTTTCTCGCCACACATACACACAATTCGTACGTGTATATATCCATCCATCTATATGTATGCGCAGACTAGACCCATAAGCTTCTGGATTGTTTCTACAACTGCACTGTGAACCGGCTGGCTCCCCTTCACTGCCTGCATTTGGGATCCTGCCATCTGTCTTCAAATGTACAATGTTCTCTCAGACCTCCAGGTCTTTGCTGCAGCCCATCACCACCTGGGGCACTTTCCTTCCATCCTGCTCCCACTTCTCTTCCTGGTGACATCATTTCCTCTGGGAAGCTTTCCTGTTTGCATTCACCAGTCTCCCTTCAGAGGTCCCTGGCGAATCCCTCCGGGCACTCTCCCACTTCGCCCCAGGATCCACTGATCCTCACTGGCTGGTTCCCTCCACAACTTCTGGCGGCTGTCTTGTTGACAGACGCAGCCTTGGGGAAATCTCTAAGAGTCAGTTACTCCTGAGTCCTCAGTGCCCAGGCACAGTGTCTGGCAGCAGGCGGGCTCTCCAAAAACACTTTCCTAAGTTATTTTGTGAAACCATAATAAGGTCAGGGTCTTCCTGCTCTGACCAGAGTGACTCCTCACCCAACATTTCTTAACACGACCTTGCCCCAGTGTGACTCCTTCAGCCTCAGCCAGGGCCGGAATGCCAGTGCCTACTGTTTTGATTTGCTTTTTAAGACAGGGTCTCATGGGCTGGGGATTTAGCTTAGTGGTTAGAGTGCTTGCCTAGCAAGTGCAAGGCCCTGAGTTCGATCCCCGGCACCAAAAAAAAAAAAAAAAAGACAAAAAAAAAAGACAGGGTCTCGCTATGCAGTTCAGGCTGGCCTTGAACTGCAGCCCCCTGACTCAGCCTTTCACGCAATGGGACTATAAGCGTGCACCACCTCATCTGGCTTGCCCACTCTTTTAAATCCATTCCCTAGAGCCTTCTGGGGCCTTGATGAATGCAGTTTCTGGATTTTAGAGCTCATTTCTGGTGTGTGGAGCTGGGACCTGCTGCCCCTCCATCTGTCCTTTCCACTCTTGCTTCCTGCCATGAGGTCCCTCAGGTAATCCCGATGCAGGCCTTCTAAGCAGCACAGCTCCTCTTCTGAAGTAGGGGAAATGGGGGAGTACGCCAAAGGCCCCAAGGGAGATCTATTCTAGATCCAGCTCTACCCAAACAAGTTACGTAACCTCGAACAAGTTACTCGCCCCTCTTGGGACCTGTGCTTCCATACTTGTGAAATGTAGGGCCTGAGATGTGCTGAGGGTCTGCCCTGCATGGATGCGAGAGCTCTAGGTGCTTCTGTGCTCACAAACTTTCTAGCCCTGGCCTTGAGACCGCAGCAGGAAGTGAGCTCGGGCTATGGGACCCAAAGACCACTTCCTGACCTTAATTTACGTCAATTCAACCTGACTAAAACTCTGGCTGCATAACTAAACATTGCCTTGAACAGCAGGCTCATATATGAGAAAGCCTCTTCTGCCTAGGGCTGAAAAAATTTAAGGTAACCTGGGAGACAACTCCAGAAATTAAGGCACTATACAGCAGCACACCTTAGAAACTTGACAACCTTGAACTTGAGGTGGCCTAGAGAAGAATCCACTCCTTCTCTAGACGTTTTTCTTTTGTTCTTTTTTGGAGACAGGGTCTCACTATGTAGTTCAGGCTGACCTTGAACTCTGTATGTAGCCCAGACTGGCCTTGAACTCGCAACAGTCCTCCTGTCTCAGCCCCTTCCCCGAGGAGTGCTGGGATTTCAGGCGTGTACCACCACATCTGGCGTGGTACCTTCCCTAGACTTGATTTACCTCCATTTACAAGCCTTAACCCCTTCCAGCTTCTCCAAATACCAGAAATATGGCCACAAGGTGCAAGGAAAGGCACCACTGATAGTTTCTTTCCTGAAGGCCCTAGGGCTCTGCAGGCTTCCTGTGAACAGCTGAGTAGGCACAGCCCCTGGTAGGGTAATCGGCACACTTAAGTGCCTAATACCCACGCCCACCTGCATGATTCCCAGAGCACCTCGACTCCTCTGAGGCTCCTGGGTGGGGAGCTATCTGCCTGCCATGAGTAGGTAATCTGTGAGGAGAAACTGATTTGGCAAAGCCCAGCAAGCAGCAGTTTCAGTCTCCCTGGGGGGGAGGGGGGGGGAGGCCTAAGCAGACCAGTTTAACAGGTCCTCATTTCCACCGCCCTACACAGCTGGTGCCTTCTTCATGGGTTCAAAACAGGAGATGGAAAAGTTAGACGGAGCTTTCATACAGCAAGTCCATTAAGAAGAAAGGAGAAAACAGACACCCCAGGACTTCCACAGCTCTTGGTCCATTCAGAAAAACAACTAGCCTACAGCCACACCACTATGAACATCCCAATCCTCTGTGATCTTGGAAGCTAAGCAGGGTTGGCCTGGTTAGTACTTGGATGGGAAAAAAAGCAACTGATCTCTTTTGAGATGCTCAAAGGAAAATCTGGGTCCTCGCCATCTCCAGGCGCTAAGTTGGTGTGAAATCAGTTCTTCCTGTGCCATGCTCCTGAGCTATTCTCCCCTATAAATAACTGCAGTCTTCTGACACAGAGCACATGATCTCTCCAACTCCGGACAAAATTTTTAACACCCTAAGTAATTGTTCACCCATCACACAATGAGGGAAGGGTAAGGCCAGTTAACCAGAAGTCACACCACAAGCAGAGATCTGAATCTAAGTGGCAAGAACAGAACTAGGCAAAAACAGCAGGGCTTAGCTTTCTGGCACTGGTCCCTAACAGGGATTCCTCAGCAGTGCATTCTCTCCCTGTGGTTTCCTCTCTGAGTTCTTAATCCAGCAATAGTGTAAACCTCCTCTCTCATCTTCAAAAAGTAGTTTTGTTTTGTTTTTGTGGTGTTAGAGATTGAAGTAAGGATCCTAAACATAATAGGTATGTGCTCTACTGCAGAGCTACATCTCCAGCCAAAAAGTAGTTCTTTTTTTAGTGATGATTATACCTGATTAAAATACAGATTAAGACTTGTGATTTAAATGGCCAAAGATCTGGATAGAGACAGATGTCTGGTTTACAAATTAATATGGACACACTTCCCTGAGGGTGGTTATAACGGAGAATACTCATGTCACAATTTTTATTTTTAATTTTGTGTGGTGCTGGAGGCTAAACACAGGGCCTTGCCTGTGCTAGGCATATGCTCTATCACTGAGCTACACCCCTAGTCTCTTTCTTGTTTTTTATTTTACAAATAATTCACTGAGAGCTGACTGTATACAAAGTCCAGGAACAGGCTCTGAGGGGAGGAAGGGATACACAGAGAGATAAAACACAGCCCTGCTTTCAAAGCAGTTGACAATGTATTAGGATAAGCACAAATCGCCATCCAGCACAGAATCAAATCTAGGAACCAGAGGAGTGTAATCACCCCAATTTATTAGTGTTCTGTAGTCTCTGTTATTGAGCAATGGGCTAAAAGACTGGAAGATCCCAGATCTCGCAGAGAGGACCATCAGTTCTACCCAGCTTTGTCTAGTCCATGGGCTTTCAATGAATGGGGTCTCCTGTGCACTGAGTAGACCATGGTGAGAGTCATGCGGCACTGGAGTAACAAGACAACTCAGGTAGAGTCCCTAAAGAATCCCTCAGCCTTCCTTGTCTTTCATGACCATCTGGAAACTACAATCAGGCCCAATATATAAGAAAAGCTGATACAAGCAAAACTTAAAATACATAGTATCAAAAAAGTTGCTCAGGACACTCAGTCATGGAAATGAAATCAGAAAATGCCCCTAGCAACAGGAGCTGAAGCAGGTTATCCCAGCAAAAACTTGGAAAGGATTCCTGAAATTCTATATCAGAAGCCCCCATCTCAGTGACCGCCAACCTTTTTGAGCTTTCAAAACAAACAGCCAGCTGTGGCATCTGTGACACTGGTTTGCCACCACTGCCCTATCTCAAGGCTGGCTATGACTAGGGAGTCACAGTCATACAGTTTGCCTTTCTTCCCAGGTGTTAGTTATCAAGCCTGGGATACTTCCTTACTTCCCATTCAACTAGTGGAGAGCTCAGTTCACCTTGTTACCAGTATATCCTTATCCATCAAACTTCTAGCAGTTTCAGCAATCTTTAGGAAGATAACAGGGAGAAATAATATTCATTCCTCAAAGTGCTTGGAAAGTAATAACATTCTTTAGACAAACAGAAGATTCTATGCCATCTCAAAAAAGAAAAGTCAGTAATTCAAAATAAAGATTAGGGCCCAAGTTCTCTTTTAGGGGAAAGATACAAGTCTGTGGTCTGTTCTCAGATTTAAAAAACAGGAAAAAACAGGTGAAGGATTGGTTCAAATCACCACAAAAATCACTTCCTTAAACAAACAAACAAACAAACAAATGAATAAAAGTAGATGAGGAATGGGTTTGCTGAAAACCCTTCCTGACAGTAGACAACAGATTAGCTGCACAAGACTCTTCTTTGGAATGGTTTACCATAAGCATGCCAAATGTGAAACTGGGAGGTCAGCATCTAAAATTTATTATTGAGAAAATCCTCATGCCACAGTCATAATGAAGGTTTAACATCAGTGTCTGACATTTTGTCATTAAGGGGTTGGTTTTAACAGTCTGGATTTGGCTGCCTGCCCTATGGCTGTTTCACAAGTAGTTTCTGTGGTTTCAAGAAGGCAGAGTGTTTGCTTTTTAAACACTATCTTAAAAATATATTTCAGAATAGGGTTCAACTATTCCAAGACAGAAGGAAGGAATGAAAACCAAACCAAATAAAGGAATCTGGGGCTGCCAAACAGAAAGGAGGCACACCAAAGGGAGTGCAGGGTAGGAAGAGGCATTATTCACCACCTGTACCAAAAGGGAAGCGAAGACAATTCAAGAATTCTTACTACCAAGTTAGAAAATGACTAGGGCTGGGAACATAGTTCAGTGGTAAAGCATGTGTTTAGCTTGTGCAAGGCCACAGGTTCAATCCCTAGTACATTACAAAAACAAAAGAAAAGCGGAGAGGGGAGCGGAGGGGAGAAGGGTGAAAGGAAGAGAGAGGGAAAATAAGGACACAGAAGTAGCACCAATGATATGAGATTAATAAAGGGAATCTCTACACAGATCATCTCTCTAAATTGCCTGGCCCAAATCTATTTGTTTACCTGAAAAAAAAAAAGCAAAATCACTCCAACAGTTTCACATTCATGTAAAAGATTGTCCTCTAATCAATTAGCAGCCACACCTCTCTGCCAGCAGGCTGGAGGTAATTAAGGTAGAGTACTTTCTCCCTGGGAATGCAAGTACAGAACGGCAGAGCCCCTATGGACCTAACCCATTATGACAGCCTTTTCATTAGCAAGGAATACACTGCCATGTGCTCTCAAGGAAGCAGTGGCCACCATCACTGAATAACACCTGCATGTTATCTCTGCTGAGAGAGAAAAATGTGTTGCAGATGGGATATAGGGAAGAGAGAAACACTCATAAGAAGGCCCACAGGCTATGCTCCTCAAAGTCCTTCGTGTGGACCTTGGAAATGGCACGTAACTGTGGTATCTGAGAGGTAAATCAGCTTTGGACATAAACACAACCATATGACACCTTTTTCTCTTTCTGTTGGGGCAGTATGAGGGCACAAGTGGCTAAAAGAATCAAGGGCACCCGGATCCAAATGAAAAGTGAATAGGAAAAGATGCTCGATTTCATTAATGACTAAAGAAATACAAATTTAAATGACATAAAATTTATCACCTGGGGCTAGAGATTTAGCTCAGTGGTTAGAGTGCTTGCCCTGGAAGCACAAGGCCCTGAGTTCAATCTCTGGCACCCCCCCCAAAAGAAAGAAAATCACCCATCACACTGGCAAAGACTCAAAATATTGATGATAACCATTACGGAATGGAAACCACTACTATCTATTTGGAGGGGTGGTGCTCGCTTCGGCAGCACATATATTTGGAGGGGTGTTGGCCATGTCTATTAAAATTTGAAATACTACCCATTAAAAAAAAAAAGGGTAGCAGCTCTCTCCTTTACCTTCACCCCTTGCTGGCATCTTCAAAGAAAAAGCATCATTGCCAAGGTTAGGAAAGCAAGTAATGCCAAGTGTACACTCAAGTTTAATTCTCCAGAGGGAAATACAGCAACCACTCCCAGTAAGACTACAGATGTCTATGAGGGCCACATGCAACAGCTACAGGGACAGCCTTAGGAGACAGAGACAAACCATGAACCAAAAACCAGACCAAGCAAATGCAAACAGGAAGTAGTGGTGTATTATACAAGCAATAAGCTAAAGACACAGCAGAGGAAGGCCAGAGTTCAGCTTCCAGGATTGAACTGGCAAATCCCAAAGGCACACAGAGGCTTGGCACTACCAGCCACAGTGCTCAGTGTTCTTGGCAGTCAAGGCTAAGAGCAAGGAGCACACACAGAGAGTTATAAAGAGAACTTGAGTTTATTTCACAGTGACAAAATATATACAGTTAAGATCTGCACACAAAAGCATCTTTTTCTTTTTGGGGGAGGGGGTATGCTTACAAAAAAAAAAAAAAAAGAATTCTAGAATTCCAACATTTCATGCGTGTCACTAAACAGGAGAACTGAATCCAGAAATCCAAACTTTCTTCCTGTGAAGTACTTGTTCGTTTTTTGTCTTTTTGAGACAGGGTCTTGCTATGTAGTTCAGGCTGGCCTCAAACTTGTGATGATGTTCCTGCCTCAGCTTCCCAAATGCTGGGACTACAGGCATATGGCACCATGCCCAGTGGTACTTACTTATTGGTTACCAATTTTAGTTCTCAAGGCTTTGAGAACCAAAATTAAATAAGGATTTTTAGTTTCCTGTGGCTTGTGTACAGAGCACGTACATGATTCAGGTAGGCCAAGCCCAGAGAGCTGCCTCCACCACAGCACACTACCTCTGTCGCTGTTCTAACAGGCTGCACAGGACAGAAATAACTGAGGGCAGAGAAAACTCTAAATCCAATCTGGGAAATTTTTTTTTTTTTGGTCCTACAATGATGGGAGCTTATTCTAAGGAAACTACAGATTGAGAATCCTTTATCCAAAATGCTTGGGACCAAGAAGTATACAGGATTTTTTTCAGATTTTAGAATATTTGTAAATGTGTAATAAGATATCCTGGGGTTGAAACTCAAGTCTAAACATGAATTAGAAATTCATCTATGTTTCATATAAATCTTATAGCCTGAGGGTAATTTATGCAAATTTTTAATGTACCTGCATTTGACTGCAATTCACGGTATGGGGTCAAGTGTGCATTTTCAACTTGTGGAGTCATGTTGCTCCTCAAAATGTTTCAGATTTTGGGTTTATTTCAGATTTTCGAATTAGGAGCGCTCAACCTGTACCATCTTCTATGTGGATGCAACTGAAGGAGGGGTAAAGGGCTCTCCACAGGCAAGAAAGGCTAGTTCTAACAATGATACTCACTCTAGACCATGGCAAAATTTTACCACCAGCAGCCTCTGTACCCTTAAGCCAGTGACTCAATGTTTCTGGGCCTCTGCCTCTCTCCTTATCCATAAAGTGGGGATAATAACAAACCCACACAACTACCTCACAAAGAGTAAATGAGTTAATGAGTGTCAAAGAGCTAAGTAAGAGGCTAGGACAAAAGTAAGTGCTCAATAAACAGGGCCTATTGTGACTCCAGCTAAAGATACACAGCCTCAGAGATAAATCATCCAAGTAAGGGGGAACAGGTCTATAGACACTGTCTATTCAACTCCATTTCTTTCAGACCAGGCTTCGCAACAACTTGGAACACAGCAATGCACTTTCAGGGCCATCCAGGAGGCACCATTTACTAAGTCACTGCCTTACCTAACAGTGAACACTTCTTTGAAAATGGAAGTCTTTATCTTCCATGCAGTCCAGTGGCCAAAGAGAAAAAAAACAGCGTATCAAGTTTAATTCTGGAACTGAAATAAAAACTACATGCGAATCTGAAAAGAAATATGCTTTGTGCAAAGAGCAGAGAATTATGGGATTTGCCAAGTGATAGGAAATGGAACTATAAACCTGAAAGTCTATATGTAGGCTCAAACTGATAAATTGATGCGATTATTAAACGTGGTGGGGGCAGGGCCTTTACACTGAGCTACATACCCAGTCCTTATTTTTCGAGGTGGGGTCTCACTAAGTCACTGAATTCCTCAGGCTAGACTTGAACATGTGATTCCCCTGCCTCAATCTCCCAGCACTCTGGGATTACAGGTCTACACTGCCAAGCCCAGCTAAACACTTTTGTTTTAATTATTCCAATGAGATATGATTCTGAGTAAATGATATGAATTTAAAAGACCTGTTTAAAGCTGGTACAAGTGACTATTAGAGGAGGCTCAAGGTCTACCATTTGTGGTAGCAGCTTTTAAAAGTCAGAGGTGCTACAGAAATTGGAGGATAAACATGCTCAGAAGAACAAAGTTGAGAATTACAGGGCAGTTTAGAAACTATGTATCTACTACAATCTTACCTGCCTCTTAAAAGACTCATCAAGCAGGAGTTGGGGATTTAGCTCCCTGGTAAAGTGCTTGCCTAGGAAGCATAAGGCCCCTAGTTCAATCTCCAGCAACCACTCCCCTAAAAAGGATTCACCAATAAAAAACAAATTTCATACCCTGCTACAAACGCATCAAATATGTCTACCTCTTACCAGGCAAATAAAGTATACCTACATAAAGTTTATGATCTGGGAGGCAGGTTTCATTAAAAAACAGAGGCTGGGCTAGGGATGTAGCTCAGCAGTAGAGCATGCTGGAGGCCTTGGGTTTGATCCTCCAGCACTGCCAGGGTAGGGCTGGGTACCAGGGATAGACGGGGGCACATGAACAAAACCAGTCTAAAAAGACTAAAGTACAAAAGAAAGAAGAAAAGTATAGGCTCTGCAGCCACCCAAGAAATACTGGTTGTTCTGACTTCCATGACTGCAGCCTACTAGCCTCTTAACTTTCGTAGGCACCAAGGTTCCTCAAGGATAGAAGCTATGCAAGCTTTGCAGTTTTCAAATTTGGAACTCACCAACAGCCAACATATAAACTTAAAAAAAAAAATCCCTACTGTTATAATGAAATTCAAGTAAGCCAAATGATCTTTGTAATGGATTAAAAAAAAAAAAAAAGCAATGCTACGTACGCACTCAGAAGAAATAAGCCAACTTTGGTCAAAGTTCCCACGGTCACCGAAGGACTGCAAGCTAAGACACCAAGTGCCTTACTGAGGCTGGACCAGAACTCTGGGCACTGTAAAAAAGAGGCTCATTATGAGGTCACAGCAAGGCACTAGTCAACCAGGACAGTGCTGCTGATCAACCCAGTATGTACCTACAAAAGTGATTCTTATATTTCTGTCTGGAAACTCTTTACATTCTTTTTATTTTTTCTCACCCTCCTCTTCACACACTCTTTTTTTTTTTTCCTGGTGCTGGGGATCGAACTCAGGGCCTTGCACTTGTGACACTCTCTTTTTTACTAATGAGGTCAGATAGTTTTGTTCATGAACTATTCACATTTTCTGTATTAAAAACTCAGAAAATATGGGACTGGGGATTTAGCTCAGTGGTTAAAGTGCTTGCCTTGCAAGCACAAGGACCCGAGTTTGATCCCCAGCACACACACACAAAAAAAAAAAACTCAGAAAATATTTAACTATTAATTAAAATAATTTTACCAGAGGTTAGGGATTTAGCTCGGTGGCAGAGTGCTCGCCTAGCAAGCACAAGGCCCTGAGTTCGATCCCCAGTAGCCCCCCAAGATAACAATAATTTTACCACCAATTACAACTACATAGTTTTATGAAAAATATATTTTTCAACACACAGAGATACCTTGGTTCATGAACACTTTTGTTTGTGAACAATTTGGTTCACAAAAAGAAGCATTGGGTAAAATTTTGTTTTTGTCTGCGAACTGTGCATGGGGTAACAAACATGACTTGGCCATCTTTCCCACACAAACACAAATGTGGCCATCTTTTCTAGAATCGTGGAACAAATTAAGTTCGTGAACTGTATTATCGCTGTACTGACCAAATGCATATCATACAGTAAAATTCAAGTAAATTAACTAACTCTTCAAAAGTAATTAAAGTTGGGCATGGAAGCACATGCCTGTAATTCCAGCACTCTGGAGACTGAGGCAGGAGGATTGCAGTAAGTTTGTGGCCAGCCTGGACTATACAGTGAGTTCAAGGCCAGCCTGAACTACACAGTGAGACCCTGTCTCAAAAAAAAAAAAAAAATTAAAAAGGAATTAAAGTTTCAACATGGGTGAATCCTAACCCTAACCCTTGTTATGTGAAATAAGCCAGACATAGAAGGACAAATATTTTCATTCTGCTTATATGAGATATTTAACAGGCAAATTCATAGAGATGAAAAGTAGACTAAAGGTAACCAGGGGCTGGGGGCAGTTACTGTGAAACGGGTAGTTACTGTTTAACTGGTAGTTTTCCTTTTGGATGATGAAAAAGTTCTGAATATAGTGATGATATACAACAGAACTTCGGGCACTGTAAAAGAGAGGCTCGTTATGAGGTCATAGCAAGGCACTAGTCAACCAGGACAGTGCTGCTGATCAACCCAATATGTACCTACAAAAGTGATTCTTATATTTCTGTCTGGAAACTCTTTACATTCTTTTTATTTTTTCGCATCCTCCTCTTTACACTCTCTCTCTTTTTTTTTTCCTGGTGCTGGGGATCAAACTCAGGTCCTTGTGCTTTCAACATTCTCTATTTTACTGTGAATTTACTTAATGTCACTGAACTGTACACTTAAAATTACTAAAATTACATATCTTGTTATAAATATTTTATTCACAATTAAAATTGGCATTAAAGCACAAAACCAAGAAAAAATTTCAAAAAAAGAAAAAGAAAAAGAAATTTCAGACCACCATAACTGAAAAACATTTTATAAAATAACTGACCAGGGGATGGGGATTTAGCTCAGTGGTTAGAGTGCTTGCCCAGCAACCCAAGGCCCTGAGTTTGATCCCCAGCACCAAAAAAAAAAATAAAATAACTGACCAATACTCTTTCAAAGTGTCAAAGTTATAGAAGACATGCAAAGACTAAAAAATGGTCACAGACTTGAGATAACAGATTAAAAACAACTACATTTGACCTGGGAGTCTGGGCTGGATCCTGGAACACAAAGGGCACAAGGATGGAAAAACTGATGAAACTGGAATTAAATTCTGTCCTTCAGTTAACAGCACTACACCAAGATCGATGCTTAGTTTTGATACATGTCCTATGGCCATTCAGGATGTTAACAAAATGGGAAGCTGGGTGAAGAACATACAGAAACTTTTTTCAAATTACCTCCAAAGTTTAGAAAAATAAAAGGGGGGCGGTTTCGAGGATTTGGCTCAGTGGTAGAGCGCTTGCCTAGCAAGCACAAGGCCCTGAGTTCCATCCCCAGCACCCTCAACAAAAAAAAAAAAAAGAAAAACAGAAAGCAGGGACCTGGTGTGCAGCTCAATGTTAGAGAACATATACCCCGCATCTGTGGCACCCCGGTCAGCCCTAAATGATAAAACACGAATAAACAAGAAAAAATAATTTTAAACCCCCTCAGAAGGTCAATTTTCTATACGCAGAGGGAATGAGCCAACTTTGGTCAAAGACTGTCATGTCGTCACGAACTAACTTCCTCCGCTGTAAGAACAACAAAATAAGGCAGCAAATAACCTTCTGGAGGCCCAGCCAGGACTAAACAGGGGTTGAGAATTGTGAATTAAAGTTTCTTACAAAGTTATCAAGACAGCCAATCAAAGCCAAGGAAAATAAACACAAATTCTGTCTACAACCATGATTCTTGCATTTGTTGTGGTTGTTTGACACAGGGTCTTGCTATGTAGACCAGGTTGGCCTCAAACTCACTGTGATCCCCCTGCCTCAGCCTCCTGAGTGCTGCTTACATGTTTTGTTTTGCTATGGGTCTTGCTATGTAGTTCAGGCTGGCCTGGAACTCACTATGTAGCCCAGGCTGGCCTTGAACTTGCACGATCCTCCTGCTTCAGCTTCCCGAGTACTGAGATTACAGCTGTACACCACTAGCCACCACACCTAGCATATGTTTTTTTGGGTTTTTTTTTGAGGGGGAACTTAGGGCCTTGTGCCTGCTAGGCAAGCACTCTATCACTGAGCTAAATCCCCAACCCCAACAGCATATGGTTTTAGAAACACTTTACAGTCTTAAAAAGCACTCAGTTTCCCAAAGCCATTGTTCACACTGCTTGTATCTATATGCAGTGTATTAGAAATTTAAATAAAAGTTTTAAATATGTACTAATTCATTTAAAAAATTATAAAAGCTATGTTTTCCAAACTATAACTAAATATATACCAAAAGAAATACACCCAACAAACTGATAGTGAAACAAACTGTAGGAGTTGGGTGTGATTGCACAGGCCTACAGTCCTTGCACTCTGCAAGGTTGAGGTTGGTTCAAAAGTTTGAGGGGGCTGGGAATTTAGCTCAGTGGTTAAGAGTGGTTGCCTTGTAAGCACAAAGCCCTGAGTTTGATCCCTAGCACCAAAAAAAGAAAGACAAAGAAAGAAAAACAAGTTAAGGAATAAAGAAAAAGGGAGGGAAAAGAAACAAGTTACCAAACTGGACGTGATGGTACACACCTGTAATCTCAACACTCCAGAGGTTGAGACATGAAGATCACCTGGCTACACAGAAGGTTCCAGGACAGCCTAGACTACAGGGAGACCCTTGTCTCCAAAAAACGAAAACAAACACACACAAACAGGCTAGGGATGGAGCTCAGTGGAGGAGCACAAGCACAAGGCCTCAGGATGGCTTCCCAGCACCAAATATCCACAGAGCCAGTATCTAGGTAGCAGAAGAAAAAAAATCAGCTAACTTTGGTCAATGCCAGGACATGACAAACCAATATCTAAAACCAAAGGATCAAGTGCCTTCTTGTGGCCTAGGCAGGGATTATACAGGGTCTGGGAGCTGCAAAACAATGCCTCCTTATGAAGTCAGCAGGCAGCCAACCAACACCCAAGTGACAACTCAGGTTTTGTCTGCAACAGTGGGTTTCCCACTTTGGTCTTCAGAACTTTACGCTTAAAAAATTATTAAGGACTGCTGTTTATATGGATTATAGCTATCCACAGCCACCTTATTAGGAACTGAAACTGGTTTTTACTGGTTTGTTTGTTTGTTCTGGGAGACAGGGTCTTGCTATGTTGCCCAGCTGGTCTTAAACTCCAGGCTCAAAAGAACCTCCTACCTCAACTCTGCCTCCACAGTGCTGGGACTATATGTGTGCATCAATGCACCAGGTGAAACTGATATTTAAAAAAAAATTAATTCATTTAAAATAATAATAGCAGCTGGGTGTGGTGACATGCCTGTAATCCCAGGACTTGAAAGGCTGAGGCAGGAAGCATAAATTCAAGGCCAGTCTCATCTACATAGTGAGACTCTGTCTCAAAAAAAGTAATAATAACAATAAATAATAATAATAAACTAATGTTTATACAAACAACTATATTTTCCAAAATAAACTGAAATTTGATGACAAGAATTATTTTACATTCTTAATGTCTAGCTAATGGAAAATAGCTGACACCTATCTGCATCTGCATTCAATGTGTTTCAATATGTTGTTTTGGTTAAAGTATAGAACACAATCTGACTTTACACAGATACGTGTTTGCAAAATGGAGTTTAACAGCATTCCAGACACCAAGAATTTTCTGCTTTGATACTAGACTAAAACTCACCAGTGGTTTTTAAAGGCTAGTTGCAATACAGAATCAAAATTTTATCAGTGAACCTTTTGTATTGTTTTACATTAAAATCCATTGTCCACCAGGCTTGGTGGCACACACCTGTAATCCCAGCACTTGGGAAGGATCGCCACAAGTTCGAGGTCAGCCTGGGCTACATAGTGAGTTCAAAGCCAGCGTGAACTACAAAGCATGACCCTGTCTCAAATAAATAAATAAACAAACACACACTGGTCATCTTGTACTTTGAATGGCTCTCACCCACTGCCAATCTAGACTCTATTCCATTTCCTGAATTATGAAGAATTTCTGAATACTTATTTCACACAGTATCAAAAAATCCCATTCACTCACTTTACCATCGATCTCATCAAAAAGTCTTTCACAACTTGGATGTGATGGCACATACCTGTAACAGCAGCACTTTGGGTTTTTTTTTTTGGTGCTGGGATCGAACTCAGGGCCTTAGAGTGCTAGGCAAACACTCTAACCACTGGGCTAAATCCCCAGCCCTAATAGCAGCATTTTGGGCTGAGATAGCAGGATCACAAATTCAAGCCCAGTCTGGGCATCTTTAGCGATTTATGGAGAACCAGTCTCAACTCACAGCAGTAAAAAGGGTGGAGGGGGTGCTAGGGATGTAGCTCAGTGCAAAGGCCCTGGGTTCCATCCCTAGTAACACACACAAACACACACACATGTCTTTCACATACATCTTCTACAACGCTAATTTCACTAATTTTGATTTGAACTCAGGGCTTCCTGCATGCTAGGTGAGTGAGTGTTCTACCACTGAGCTACATCCACAGCCCTTTTTATTGCCTGAGACAAGGTCTCCTAAGCTGCTCCTAAACTGCTCCTAAGGTGTAATTCCTCAAACTAGGAATTACAGGTGTGTGCCACCATGCCCAGCCTAAAAACTTGAATTTTCTCACTGACAACAGTGACAAGCTACCTTTACTTCCAAGAAAATAAGCACTAAATTTTTCTTCAAGTATGAGTAACTACAGTTTGGTCACTGGTTATTTTATTTTATTTATTTATTTATTTATTTATTTTGGTGCTGAGGATTGGTCACTGGTAATTTTAAGTAAAAATAATCATCTTGCAGCTGGCTTGGCTCTCTCACACACATGCTTTTCCATCTTAGCAGAACAGCACTGCTTCATGGGTACTCTGCATTTCCCCACCCAGAATATAAAAGGGACCTTTAAGAGTTGAGATTTAGTAAAAATTAACAAGTTGTAGTCCTTCATCCAGAACATCCTTAAGTTCGAATGTTTTTGTTTTTTTCCCAACTGCAAGTGTATGGTAGCAAAGACAAGCACGACTGCGACTGCTGGCGGTCTGGTGTCATCATCCTGATGCACGTTCTGACACCAGCACTTCTCTCTGTCAAAAGTGCGAAGGGGGGGGGCTGGGGATTTAGCTCAGTGATTAGAGTGCTTGCCTTGCAAGCACAAGGACCTGAGTTCAGTCCTCGGCACCACAAAAAAAAAAAAAAAAAAAGTGCGAAGGGAAATGAAGTTGTTTAAGTTAAGTAAACCATGAGATTCAGAAAGCTATTGGTCAGGGCTGAGGAGTCAGCTCAGTGGTCGGAGCGCTTGCCTTACAAGCAGAAGGCCCTGAGCTCAATCCCCAGCACCAAAAAAAGAAAGAAAGAAAGAAAGAAAGAAAGCTATTGGTCTTTTGAATAGTTATCACCACCGCGTCTGCCACTGAACAGTCACACAAATTAAATATTCTTTTCAAAAAGTAGTTGTTCAAAAAAAAATAGTTTGTACTGTTAAAGCAATTCAAGCTGCATCTGTAGATCTGCTTGCTTATTAGGTAAAATTATGTAAACAAGATATTAACTTGGTCCTCAAGTTTGCAGCTAACTCTAATTGGCCAAGTTGCAGCAGCACTGCCCTGAATTCTACTGATTTTTTTATCCAGTGGGCATTCAGGACTGTCAGGTGACTAAGAACTGATTAGTCTCTCAGGTACTGTGTGGGCTCCTCCAGCCACAGCAAGGTGGTGACTTACCCCATACAAGGCTTCAATGACTTTTTCACCTCTGTCTTGAAAAGCTAGCAGAAATTTTCACTTTTAAAACATTCTAGGGGCTGGGGATTTAGCTCAGTGGTTAGAGTGCTTGCCTAGCAAGCCCCCGAGTTCCACCCCAGCACCAAAAAAATAAAACACTCATAGTATACAGTATACACTTAAAATATTCAAGTCCTTTTCTTTTTTTTAAGTCCTTTTCTTTAAAGTCTGAATAAATGTTCTTGCAATAATGTTGCGAGTTAACTGACACCATAATATTACACAGAAATGTTCTGTTGTACAAGAAACAATAAGGCGAATCAGGCATGATGGTAGATGCCTGTAATCCCAGCACTTGGAAGGCTGAGGCAGAAGAAACACCTTGAGTTCGAGGCCTTCCTAGGCTACATAGTGAGTTCAAAGCCAGCCTGAACTACACGGTGGGACCCTGCCTCAAAAAAACAAAGCAAAATAAACAACAACAACAACAACAAGGCAGCAGAGCACACCTGTAATCCCAGCCCTTGGGAGGCAGAGGCAGGATTGCCTTAAAACCAAAATTTTAAAAAGAAGGCACATTATTAACATTCATTATCATTCCAT
>PVJO010006547.1:0-88489 GCA_004026905.1 Hystrix cristata | reverse complement strand
TTGAACCAACTCTCAATAACTATATAATGAATCTTACAAACTGTCATTAAAATAAGGATATACTAAGCAGGATAAAATAGCCAGTTCAATGGTTATTTTAGCATTATCCAGACTGGCTGTATATTATTTCCTTGTGAATGGGGTGGAGGAAGAGAGGAAAAGGATGCATTCTTGTAAAAGTTCTGGAGTTGGGCAGAATAGGGTCTGTATGCCTGGGTTCCTTACACTTCAGCAGAAAATGTGGATGAACTAGGAAGGAGATGTAGTCCTACAAAGCAGTGTCAGGCTCTAATGTTGCAATAGCTACTTGTACACTCTGTTCAACTGGCTGGGAATCTGCAGAAGGGAATGTGGTATGTGGAATCTCCTATTGGCATAAGTAACATCTAAGTGGGTTGATTTGTATTTCTCTTAACTGATTCATAAACATCAACTTGGTGCCTTTTTTGCCTTCATAACCTCCTGCGCTTCATACATATATATGTCATCAGGTTTTACATATATCACAAGGTTTCCAGGAAAAATCATTTTCTAGTCTGTGTAAATACACAGAAACTCTGTTGTTACACTAGTACAGAGGGGTGCAGCTTTCACTGAAGCGTTCATTTATAAAACACCCTTGTGTTAGCTGCTGTTCTGGGCATCGAGGGTACTGAGATCAAAGACCTCAAGCCATCTCTGAATTGGAGGTCTTTTCTCGTTGTTCCTTTACGTGAAGGTAGACACGCATCCAACTCTTCAAAACACAGTTAAGACCAGGCTGTAACATGTAGCTAGACTTTGCTGCAGGCTTTGGGATGGTAAAATGGAATTACAGTGCAATAAAGGAAAACTCGAAACTGACTATTAAATGTGATTTTTCCTGAATATCATAGGCTGTCTCCACTGACCCAGCTTTTCTTAGCCCCTAAACTTCTGTTTTTGGAACAGCCTAATCTCTAATAGGATTGCTCGTGACCATGTCTGTCACCCGGCCCCGAAGTCCTCCAAAATCCAGTGAGAGAAGAACCGTGCTCCCCAAACCCCAGCCTAATGCCAGCCTCCTCAGAAATGCAATCTTCAAAGACACTCACATTGATGACAGCTTTTGACATTAAGTAGAACAGTTTAGCTGTGCATCGCCTTGACTCTCTCCACTGCTGAACTGCATCTTGACTTTTTCTTTCTTCTCATACACATCACATTTTTCTTTTTCGACTTTTTAAAAACTGTCATCTATACGAAGGCTTAATACACATATAGTAAAATTCACCCTTTTAAGTATACAGCCCTATGAATTACAAACACATAACATACAGAACCATTCACTCACCCAAGAGAATCTACATGTCCTTGGACAGTCAACTCTTCGCTGTACCCCAGTCCCAGACAGACACTGAATTGCATTCTGTGTCTAGTGTTTGACCTCTTCCAGAGTGTCATATGAATGGAACCATCCAGCACGCAGCCTTTTACATCTCACTTCTTTCACTTGGTTGGTATTCGTGTTGAGTATATCCAAAATATGCTCCTTTATATTGTTGAGTAATTTTCTGTTTACAACTGTATCACAGCTGATTTATTCATTCACCAGTAGAAGAATGTTTGTTTGCAGTTTTTGATAATGTGAATAAACTAATAGTATTATATAGTGTACTACATAATAGTAAAATACAGATCTTTATGTGAACATAGCTTTCATTTTTCTCAGGTAATATCTAGGAGTGGGACTGATGAGTTGTGTGATAAGCATATACTTAGCATTTTATGAAACAGCAATTTGTTCTCCAAAGTGGTTTACCATGTTCCATTCCCAAGAACAATACATGAGAGTTCTTAACTGCCATGTATCCTCACCAGGACTTGGTGTTGCCAAATTGTGTGTTTTCATCAAATTCATTCTAATACATATGTACAGTGATCTCGGTGCAGTTTAAATAATCATTTTCCTAACAATACATGATGTTGAGCATCTTTTCATGTGCTTATTTGCCATTTTTCAGGTGAAATACCTAGTCAACACATTTGCACATTTTTTTTCCAGGTTGTTTCCTTTATGATCAAGTTTTGAGGATTCTTTTATCTATTTTAGATTGACTCCTTGGTGAGATATGTGCTCCGCAAATATTTTCTTGAAGTCTATAGCTTGTCTTTTCATTCTCTTAAATAGCATCTTAATTTGGGCTGTTATTTAAAAAAATACTATAGACTTTGTGGCTTAAACAACAGGCTGAGAAATCAATGTGCCAAAAGATTCGGTTTCCTGTGAGCGCTTTCTTCCAGTCTTGCCCTATTTCTCACTGTGTCCTCATTGGAGGGATGGGGAATCTCTTTATCAGGGGCACTAATGCTGTTGAGAGGACCCAAGACTCATGATTTCATCTAAACCTGAATTTGGAAGAGCTACAACTTGATCCATAGCAGTTTCTCTCCACAAGAATCAATTTTTAATTTTGATGAAGTCTAAATTATTAATTTTTCTTTTATGGATCATGCTTTTGGTGTCATATCTAAGAAATCTATGCCTAGCTGTAACCCAAGATCACAAAGACTTTCTATAGAAATTTTATACTGTTAGGTGTTTTTATTTAGAGCTACTATCTGAGTTAATTTTCATATATGATGCCAGGGATGGATGGTTGCTTTCTTTAGTGTGAATCCTCCAAAGCTTTTCTTTTAAAAAATTATTTTGATTATTCTCGTCCTTTGCATTTCCACTTAAATTTTAAACTCGTCCTTTCCATTACCACTTAAATTTCAGCCTAACAATTTCAACTGGGAAAAAAAATTCTGTTATTTTTGTTGGGATTGCATTGAATTTATGTAAATCAATTGGGAGGGAATTGTCACCTTAACAATATTGAGTCTTCTGATCCAGAATCATTAATATTTCCTTTAAATGTTGAGATGAACATGTCTTTTGCTAAATTCATCCCCGTTTTGTATTTTCTATGCCATTATGAATGACTCTGGTTTTAAAATCCAATTTCTGAATGTTCAGTGCCAGAATATATAATTGATTTTACATATTAATTTTGAAGCCTATGATATTACTAAATTCACCTAATTGTTTAGTAACTTTTTAATGGATTTCTTAGGATATAGAATATATTTAGGAATATGTATGCAAATATCCAAAATAATAGTTCAAAGAGTTAAAACCATCTCTGGAAGCAAGGCTAGAGAGGTAGAGTTGTTTATTGCAGTTTCTATCATGTGGATTGTTTAATTATGTACATATTATTTCGGAAGATATAAAAACCCATTTTTTAAACTTGTAAGTCCTCCCCTTTAAGGTTGTTCATTGTTTGCTTTTACTCGTTTTGGTTACAGTTCTTTGATTTAGCTGGGATTTTTTCCTTTTGTGCTTCATTTTTATTTGGGTTATGGTGTGCAAATATTTGGAATAGTGTGCTTTGAAATATGTAACTTGTCCTAGCAGTTTATTGATTAGTTCTTATTTACTCCCCAAAACTGTGAGTACTCTTCAGTCACAGCTATTTCTATTCGACGTTTCTACACGATCTGCCCGTGCCCTGGTACCTCACTGATTTGAGCTAGCTTGAGAATGGGTTCACTGTGCTGTGGAAGTGCGCTACAGGAAAAACGTGCGATGGAACAGAGGTTTACAAAAGCGAGTGACTGGTTTGTGGTCTGGAGGGATCCGGGAGGAGACAGATGTGCCGCAGTGCACAGTACACTCCTGGTTAAAACGCGATTCTAGGGTGTCCTTCGGGAAGACACGCCCACTGAGGCGGAGACACCGTGCACCAGCGCAGGGCGGGGCGTAGGGCGCCGGCGCGGATCCGGGACCTGCGGCCGCGCGGGAAAATCGGAGGCGGCCGAGGGCGGGGAGCACGTCACTTCCGGCCGCGGCCGCGCGCTACTCGGCTATGACCGCCCGCGCACAGGAGCGGGGCCGACGGCCCGGGATCGGGGTCGCAGTAGTGGTGACCAGCTCCAGGCATCCCCGCTGCGTCCTGTTGGGTAAAAGGAAGGGGTCGATCGGAGCCGGCAGCTTCCAGTTTCCCGGGGGTCACCTAGAGTTCGGGTGAGCATCTTCCACACTCGCCCATGGAAAGCCGCACGTGCACGAGACAGAGTACGCGCTGTGCGTGCGCGTGCCCGCCGTCTGCCCCGGCGCCGCGTCCCGCTCTTTCTTCGGTTCCGCTGTGCGGCTCTGGCCGGGAGGGGGCGCTCTGCGGGGCAAGGACGGGCGCGCGGACGAGCTCCGAGGGCCAGGGCAGCTGCGCTCTCGCTCGGCCGACCTGGGGATCGTTTTGTGTTTTCTTAATACTTACATCCAAGAGGAGGAAAATGGGTGTTTCTAAACCAAGAGCAATCCGCGTTGTCAGTTTCCGTACGATATCTGTCATCTGTCTGTCTAGCATCTATCTAGCATCTGTCTGACCTACTGGCCGTGTTGCACTCTAACCAAGCAGATAAGGTAGTAAGCCGGTCTCAGTTTCTTCGTCTTTAAAATGGGGGCGTTGGACGAAGTATTCCAAGGTTCCTTTCTGCCTTTGCGCTCTGCGATTGGATAATAGTAGACCCACGAAGGGAGTCGGCCAGTTCACAATGGTGAGAAAGCCTGGGAGTTTGCTAAAAAATGGATTCTGAATAAGGTTAAAATTAATAACAGATAGACGCATAAAGCATCCACGCCGGGACCTGTGTTTTCCTTTAGTACTGTATTTAAAAAATTCAAAGGTACATAAAAAGGAGAAAATAGTAAATTCTCACCTGCCCTGCAGAGCTCGTTTTATTTTCCTTCTCACTGTGAGCCCCTCACACCCCCAAAACACACACACACACACACACACACCGGTTTTTTATACCATTTTAAAGGAAATACCAAACATCCTATTATACTATCCCTAAATACTTAAGTATGCACTTCTAATAGACTTTTTTAAAACACAGTACCGTTTTCCTACCTCACAATTCTGTAGTCTCATCTGATAGGCTCTATAGTCTTGTCAGATTATCTTTAAAAGATCTTTTTACTGTTTTGTACCAGTGGGTATCAAAGGCAGGACATACATTGCATTGTCTCTCCATCTAACAGTAATCCTTCATCCCCTTTTCTTCATGCCATTTATTTGTTGAAGAATATGGGTCATTTGTTCTGAAGAATTTATCCTTATGTTCTTCTAGTCCACTTGTATTTCTTACTAAGTGGTTAGAAGTAAGGCTTAATCCTAGTGTGCCTTTCAATCACACTTTGTCCTTAAAATATGTAAATCATAGGATCTTTTATATGGAATTTTTAAGTGGTCTTCAGAATTTAAAAAAGCATCAATAAGTTTATTATTTTCTGACAATTTAAGGTAAACTATTAGTTAATAAATTTTAAAAAAAAGTTTCTTAGACTAAGAATCAACTTGCTGCTGGGCACAGTGACACATGTCTCTAATCCCAGATGCTTGGGAGGCTGAGACAGGAGGATTACAAGATTGAAGCTAGCCTGGACAACCCTGTTTCTAAATAAAAAATAAAAAGGGCTAGAGCACCGTTGGGTTCAGTCCACAATACACACACACACACACACACACACACACTCACATACAAATTGCCCACATAGCCATACATACTGTACTGTGTTCGTTGTTAGTGAGAATTAGTCAAACTTAGATCACAAACTAAGCACTACTTAGAATGTATAATTACTAGAGCAATGGCTAGAAATAGCTATCTGAACACAAGAAAGTGTTGACTCGGTTTTCGAATGATCATGGCCAGCATCGTACTTTAATGCTGCTTTTCCTAAGTACCAGGTAATACACAAAGCTCCTCACAGGGACCCTTTCACTCCATCTCTTCCTAACTGTACAGTGCGCTAAATGTGATAGGAAAACAAACAGAAGGGGTTTTTTCCCTTCCATTGTCTTCAAACATGAGTCATCTTTTCCCTTCTCTTTGCCTCAGTGGTATTTTCTGTATATTGTTTATTTTATAAAAATAAATTGTATTTTGGTCATCACAGTTCACTTCCAGGCATTTAAAAGTCTAATCCAGTTTAAACCTTCAGTCTCCTTTCAGTTTCTGATCTCTCTCTGACATGGACAGGAGGTAGAGCCATTGTTTTGCATCTTGTCCGCCTTCCTCTCTGCTCACTCTGCCCTTTCTGACCTTCCTTCTCCCGTGTGTAGGGAAGAAGGGGTGAATTGTTTATGGGACGAGGGGTGCTGTCCCTTGGTGCCCTCTGTGTGCAGTAGCCACTATTCAATGGCTGCTGTCTTTCTCGGGGTCTGTTTGTCAGTTGTTTGGAAGTCCCGTAAAGATGTCTGTCCCTGTTGTGGGTATCTGGTCTTCCCTAGCAAACCCTTGAACTCAGATGACATCTGTTTGCCCTTTTGTCATACACTTGAGAATTTAAAGGGACTTATGTCCCCTTCTTCTCAATTTTGAGGCTTAACCTGAAATTCTGAGACTACTTGAAAAGACAATATTTTGATACATGTCTGATAACTGCATTAGAAAGTAATGTTTCGCTTTACTTGTCCAAGGTAGAAAGCAACAGACTTAAAAGCTCCAGCCTAGGTCTCCTTGTCTACAAAGCCTGTATTCCTAGTTAGTACGCTAAGCTGCCCCTAGGTACACAGCCTGTGAATTAGTGCTAAATGGTATTTTTTTTTGCTCAATATGTAGTCTTTTTGGTCTTAACTAGATATGGGATATACAGAATGTCAAAGGTAGGGTTGTTAATTTATTGTCCTGAAAGTATAAACTACTTATAGTTGTTTTTGCTTTGCAGTATAAATTTCTAACCAAGAATTTTGTGGCAAAAAATAGTATTAATAGAATTGAGAACAATGAGATGTTTCCATTTTCCAGTGAGACCTGGGAAGAATGTGCTCAACGGGAAACCTGGGAAGAAGCAGCTCTTCACCTGAAAAATGTCCGCTTTGCCTCAGTGGTAAATTCTTTTGTTGAGAAAGAGAACTATCATTATGTCACCATATTAATGAAAGGAGAAGTAGATGTGACTCATGATGCAGAACCAAAGAATGTTGAACCTGAAAAAAACGAAAGTAAGAGAACTGTATCTAATAATGCATTTTTCAGACTGTGTTGTCAGAAGGAGTGTTCCATTGTGTTACCATATGAAAAGAATTAGAATCTCTTCATATTTATATCCTCCCCAAATTTCTATGTTGAAGTCCTCACCCGCAAGGTGATCGTAAAAAGAGACCGGGCCAGCGGGGTATGATCAGATCCTGAAGGCTTTGCCCTCGTGAACTGGATTAGACTCCAGGGAGACCCTCACTCCTTCCTCCATGTAAGAACGAAGAGAGAAGATGGTTGTGTGTGGACCAGGAAGTGGGCCACCAGCAGACAGTGAAGTGGCCTGTGTCTTAGTCTTGGTCTTGGTCTGCATCTTTCAGCCTCCAGAACTCTGAGAAAATTTTGTTTATCGTAGGCCACCTGGTTATTGTTACGACAGTCCAAACAGACTTAAGATGATATAGATGTGTAAATATACTTAAATCCTGAGGAGCTTGAGAAACTAGGCTGCTTATGTTTGTGTCCTGGTCATTCCATTTTGTACTTGGTGGCCTTAGGCAGGTTATTTAATGTCTGGGCCTCTTCTCATCTGTGGTCATAGTAACCCCCTCAGATGGGTTCTCCTCAGGAGTAAATGAATTCATATGTACATATAAGAACCTAGTTAATAAATGCTCAGTAAATCTTCATTTTTTTTTTTTTAGTGTTTAAGGTTGTGACTTTAAGAAAAATATGTGATGTGTTCTTCTCAGTTTTCTCACCCATCAAAGGGAGAGAAAGCCTCCATTCTACAGCGAGTGACTATGCTGATGAAATAGTTGTCTGTTACCCTCACATAGAAATGAATACTCTGAATGATTTAATGACAGTACTGTCATTGTAAGGCTTTACAAGTTATCGTCTTTCCTCAGATTCTCATAAAACTTAGAAAAGGAAGTAAAGACAAACTATCAAAGTTTATGTATATTCTTTGCTATATGAAATTTTATCCAAGTGGCATTTAATTTCTTCTCCATTGTGGAAGAATTTTGTCACCACCCAATACCCTACAAGGGACCAGGCCTCTGGCATGTGCACCTTTGGGGGACACACTCAGGTCACATCCAGTCTAAGCAGGTGGTCTTTGTTTTGTGTGGTGACATCTCTGTGCATGTTCCTCAAGGCCTGGACCTGGAGAGGCTGCTTCAGTTTACTGTTTACTGCATCCTTCCTGCTGCTTTCTGATTAGGGGGATCATCCAGACATCGAATTTGCTAGGAGACAGGAATAAACCCTTCACACACAGCTCTCCTGATGCCAGGTTAATTCAGCCTCTTGCAGTACATTGTTAGCGTCTGCCTGCCCCGCCTTTCCTTCTCCTCTCCCTCCCCCCACCTCCCCCTGTCATTTGAGCGTCATCAGTTACTGTCAGCCCTTCCTGTACTTACTCAGTTTCTTTCTTGACTTCCCTTTTCCCTGTCTTCTCAGAGTGAAAATCTGTATCTGAATTTTATCTGCAGAGAATACTTAGCGAAAGAAATGGTACTTACACTAAGGTAAAAAGATGTAGTCATAACAAAACTTAATTAGAATGTGGACTATATAGCTTAGTAATATATAATGATATATCCACCAGTCATGAGCATCTGTGCTTTTGCCACTTTGTTTTGCAATGCTGGTGATCAAACCCAGACCCTTGCCCCTGCTAGGCAAGCACTCTGCCACCAATGTACCCTCGGCCCTCGCATCTGTGCTTTTATGTTATCTACACTTAAATTATTAAACAAAGTAAAACTTTTTCTAGGATTTCACACATCTTCACAATAGATATGCACTGTTAAATCTTTCTTGTTTCAATGGATTTTTTTTTTTTAAATGAGCTCCTTCTTTGTCTTCTATCTAAAATACACCTGGGCACAACCAGGCATGGTGTCTCATATCTGTAATCCCTGTACTCTGGGAAGCTGAGGCAGGAGGATTGCAAATTCAAGCTCAGCCTGAGTAACTTGGCAGGACCCTGTCTCAAAATAAAAAATAAAATAAGGCCTGGGGATGTAGCTCAGTGCAAAGGACCTGTATTCAATCTCCAGTGCCACAAAAATCCAGTCCAACTGTATGGTACGGTACAGTGCAGTAAAATAAACCGAGGCACTGAATTCTTTTCTCTGTTCAGCCTCCATTTTTTTTTTTTTTTTTTTTTTTTGGTGCCAGGGATCGAAGTCAGGGCCTTGTGCTTGCAAGGCAAGCACTCTAACCACTGAGCTAAATCCCAGGCCCAGCCTCCATTTTTTTTAAGATAGGAGGATACCTTAGAAATTTTGTAAACTATTTTGTAGGTAAAGAAACGGGTTTATTTTTACGAAGTATAGCCTGTAGTATATAAAGTTGTTTGCATTTTTAGGCAAATACTTAAATAAATATTTCAGTGAACATTGAATACTAAATCTGAGGGTTTTTTAAAATCACCAAGTGGTCTTTGTAAACTTGGTTTCCTATCCTAATAACAGAATGTTTTGCATGATCATCATTCTCTTCTTAAAATCTTCATTCCAAATTCAAATTCCATTTGTATAACTAAGTTCTTGCAAAACATCTTGGAGTTTATTGTATTATAATGGATCACTTAAATTTAGTTATTTTTTCTAAATATAGGTTAGCTTATCAAAATAAATACTCCTTCTTTTCTGCCAGCTGAACACATGGTTTCGATCTCTTTCTTTTCTAGGTTGGGAGTGGGTTCCTTGGGAACAATTTCCTCCACTAGACCAGCTTTTCTGGGGACTGCGCTGTTTAAAGGAGCAAGGCTACGATCCATTTAAAGAAGATCTGAGCCATCTGGTAGGATACAAAGGAGATCATCCCTGCATGACCAAGAAGACTCTTTGATTAAAAAAAATAATAACAAGACAAAAATAAGGTCAAGTTAGGGAATGAAAAATATCTACATTTCAGAATGCCATTTTATTGAAAAAGTTCCATGTGATTGCCAGTTTATTTGCATTCTTTTAATATCCCTACCACCTTGAGAAAATCTTGTGGAATATGTCATTGAATTGTATTTCAGGCACAGAATATATAATAAATAGGGATATTGTGGTTAATCTGCTTTCTGTATTTATCTGTGATGTTTACTGTGTGGTTTGTCATTATAGCTACAAGAGATGGAGTGCAGTAGGATTCACGCTAGTGTTTCAGTTCAAATAGAGCCTAATTCACATTTCATAATTCAAATTCAAACCATATGCCCATTACAGAATTTATGTTGGGTGAGTTTCCTTTTTTATTTTAAAAGAACTGGCAATATATTGTGACAATCTGCAACTACTGAGAATAGGCCAGGTCAGTAGGCTGTATATTTCCCAGGTTTCTGAGTGAGAACCTAGACTAAGAGAAGTGAGATGAAACCAAGTAAGATCGGTATCAACAGGCCAGGTCATTTGCAGTGTCTCACTTTGCCTGAGATATGGTGTCATTGTACGTAAAAGGCAGAGAGATCACTCTAGGGCAGCAGTTCTAGAAGAAGTGTGACCTGAAGGATTCCTCAAGAGCCTTTCAAGGTATTCAAGGCCAAAGGTACACATTTTTATAATCCTAAAACATCATTTAATTTTTCCATTCTTTCCTTCATTATCATATACAAGCGTTTTCTGGAAGCTGCCTGAAACATGAAATCAGACAATACAAAAGTAGATGCAAGAACCTAGCTTTCTTCTGTTAAAGTCAGACATTAAAGACATTTGTAAAAATTACAGTGACACTTCTCACTAATGAATATTTTTAGAAAATAGTTCTTTTCAAAAAATTATGCATTAGTGTATTAGTTACTTTTCTAGAGTCAATGGTTTGTGAGAGAGCAGATTTAGTACAGCACATTTACACATTACAGCATTCACACACAAGCCAAATGCAAGGAGTGCAGAACAACTATCTATGCGCTGGAGACCTGAAAGATCCAATCAAAGGCCCAGAGCCCACGGCAGTGTCCCACAGACATCTGTGTCTGCACCAAAAGGCTGAAAAATCTATATTGGAGTCAGGGGACAACACTCACCGCAGAGATGAAGACCAGAGTTCACCCAAAGCAAACAGCAGCCATCCCCAAGGACAGCAAGACCCCGAGCTCCTTCTGGACAGAGAACAGCCAAGTTCCCTTCTGGAGAACCAGCCACAACAGAGCTGCTCCTGGGAAACAGCCGGCCCCTATCTTCTGCTCCTGTTTGCCTTTTTGTTGTGTCGGCAACAATCCTCAGGTGGATCCTCTACGCTCAGAACCACACCAACTCAGTCCAGCTGGGCGTTCCTGCTCAAGTTGACCATGAGAGTAAGTCCACCACAATTAGATTTTTATTTGTAAATGATTTAATGAAAATTTATTTATTTTCAATTTTTTCATTTTTTTGTTTTGAGATGGAATTTCACTCTACAGACCAAGCCCACATCAAACTTACTAAGATCCTGCCTCAGCCTCCTAATAAATTTTTTCAGTTTTTGTTTCTGTTGCGGGGTACTACTGGAGATCAAACTCAGGGATACTACCACTGAGCTAATTCCCCAAACTTTTATTTCATTTATTTCCTTATTTTTTGAGACAGGGTCTCGCTATGTAGTTCAGGCTGGCCTTGAGCTCACAGTGATCCTCCTGCCTCAGCCTCCCAAGTATTGGGATTACAGGCATGCACCACCATGCCCACCCCAAACTTTTTATTTTGTGGCAGGGTTTTGCTAAGTAGTCCAGGTTGTCCTTGAACTTGTGATTCTCCTGCCTCAGCCCCGAATAACCGATATTAAGGATATGCACCACTGTGCCTGGCCAGGTTTAATTTCTAATATAAATATCATTAGATAAAACCCTATGATTACAAAATCTTTAATTTTTAAGAGTATATGGGAAATGTCTTAGTAACTTTTCTCATCACTGAGACAAAATACCTACCACATTTAACCTGTACGTTAAAGGAAAAAAAGTTTATTTTGGCTCGCTTTGTAGTGGTTTCGGTCCATAGTCGGCTGGCTCAAAGGCGGGGGAGCACGGCAGAGGGGCATCATAGAGGCGAAACAGTCCATGGCATGGCAAGCAGAAGGCAGCAAAACAGCAAGCACTAATCAGCAAGCCTGTCTTTGACTTTTAGCCCAATACAGGCTACAAACCTGTTGGGTGGTGTCACCCACACCCAGGGTGGGGCTTCTATTTTTAGTAAATCTATTTGATCACACCCAGAACTATGCTAATTTCGTGGACTAATTTAGTACCACACACCCTTAAACCCAGTCTCACACTCCATAATCCAGCCACCTCCCCAATTATGAGTGCATGAGGCTTGGAGTGGACATCTAGACACAAGCCACAATAGGGACCAAGACCAAAAAATTTGAGACCTGCTAGATTAGACCACACACTCACATCTTTTTCTTTACAATTCCACTTGTGTGAAAGCCTATGCTTCTCTTGTTTTTGGTGCTGGGGATCAAACTCAGGTCCTTGTGCTTGCAAGGCAAGCACTTTAACCACTAAGCTAAATCCCCAGCCCTTGCTTCTCTTAAACTTGCTTAGATTTTAATTTTGCTCTTTCAAAAGCCTCTGGTAGTATTGTAGTACTTGCTGTAAGGAAATCTTTTGCCAGTATTATTTTTCAGTTCTTTTAAAAGTTGCTTTGTAAAATTATGTGTATTATATAATTTGTAAACCTCATTTTCTATTGATTTTATCTTTACATATTTATGTTGCCAGAATGTTTGAAGAGTTCAAGCATGATAAACGTATACTCCTTGAACTTCAAATACACAGATGAATCTTATGCAATTTTTCCTACACCTATTTCATTATTCCACATCTTTCTATTGCTTATTTTTTTTCACTCCCTACCTTGATTAACTGACTTAATCCTGGCTCCTGACTTCTGCTAAATAGGGGACATTTGAGGCTTCCTAAGAAAGCTCATACCCCTTCCACGTCAGTCATCCTGAATTGGAGTTTTGGCAGCATCGAAGCTATCTTCTAGAAGAGGCCAACTCTTCCCTGGCATTTTAAAACAAGGAGGGTGTGTGTGTGTGGGGGGGGGAACAGGCTGTGAAGAACAAAGTTGTTTTTTTTTTAAACATGAAACATTTTAAATATCCCATACACCGATCATCCACCTGACAAGTACCAAGATTTGCTTCATTTGCTTCATATATCTTTCCACCCCTCCCTCCTTCCTTAGCTATTTTTTTTTTTGGTGCTGGGGATTGAACTCGGGCCCTTGTGCTTGCAAGGTAAGCACTTTAACCACTGAGCTAAATCTCCAGCCCTCCTTAGCTATTTTAAATGCCTGTTTTAATGCAAGTTGGTATTTTATTGGCTGCATGAGACTATGAAATTTATGTATATTGGTATGCCATTAAAGCCAGTTCATACTGGTTAATACAAAGATACTGAACTGTGACATAAAATATTAATACTCTTGGCCAAACTCATTTTATGCCATATATTATTCAGATTACCAGTCTAAAAACCAATTTTATTCCTGGGAAAAGTGCAGAAGTTGAAAGACAAGTACTGTTCTATGTTGTTTCTCCGCAATGACAGTTTTCAAATCTGTATTACACTTTTTCACTAATATAATTCATACACCATTAAAATAAGCATATGATCCAGTAGGTTTTAGTATATTCAGAATTATTCAAGCACCATGTAATTTTGGAAATTTTTCATCGCATCCAAAGGAAACCCATTACGTATTAGCATCACTCCCCACCCCTCATTCCCTGAAATCACTGATCTACTTTCTAGCTCTACAGATTTGCCTAAAAAAAAATAGAACTGCCTGCACTGGACATTAAATGGCCTGCTTTTTCACTCCCCCTAATGTTCTCTAAATTTATCCATGTTGTAAGATGGATAACTATTTCATTCCTTTTTATAGCTAAATACTGCTCCATTGTACGGATATACCATATATTATTTACCCGTTTATCAGTTGGACACTTGGGTTGTCTCCACTTTCTACTATGAATATTGCGTCTAAGAACACTTGTACAAGTTTTTGTAGACATATTTTCAGTTCTTTTCGATACACACCTAAGAATGGAACTGCTGAGTTATATAGTTTTAACTATGTTTAATTTTTGAGGACTGGCCCAAAGGATGTCAAAGTGACTGCTCTCTTTCATAGCAGCAATGTATGAGGGTTCCAATTCCTCCAGATCTTGCCAACAGTAGTCTTTATTAGAGCACTATTGTGTAACCACCATCAACATCCACCTGCAAAACATTTTTTTCCCCGCCATGTTGAAACTCCATACTTATTAAATACTAACTGTCCACTTGCACTTTCCCCCAGTCCCTGGTAACCACCTTTTCATTTTGTCTCTATAAATATGACTGCTCCACGTATCGCATACAAGTGAAATCATATAGTATCTTTTTGTGACTGGTCTATTTTACTTCTGTAATGTTCTTAAGGTCCATCCACATAGTTTCTTGTTTCAGAATTTCTTTTTTAGGCTAACATTCCATTGTATCTGTAAACCACATTTTATCCATTCATCCATTAAGGAATACTTGGGTTGCATCCACCATTTTTGTTTTTGTCTTTTTGTTTTTTGAGACAGGGTCTCACTATGCAGCCCAGGCTGGCCTCAGACTCCCAAGTGCTGGGATTATAAGTATGTACCACCCTATCAGCTTCCACATTTTGACTAGAGTATTGTAAAGACAGATGCCCTTGGACTTATGATGAGGTAATACCACGATAAGCAACATAATAATTTGAATTATTGTACATGAAAAACGTATTTACTATATACCTACTGAACATCATAGTTTAGCAACACAGTAGCAAATAGAATAAAGTTGCTAACCTACTGGTTTTAAGATAAAGATTAGCCTAGGGTTATCCAATAGACCTGGTAAAATCACAAGGATTCTTTTTTTTTTTTTTTTAAAACAAGAAAAAGCTTTAATTAGGAATTGATGCGAGTTTAGCTTAAGTTGCCGACAAAGATCAGACCAGACCCTAACAAAGAAGAGTAAAAAAATTAGGAGAAAAAGAAAATGCTAAGAGATTTTGGCTTCAGGAGCTGACAAGACTGTTCTTGTTAGCCCTTAACAAAGCAGAGTAAGAACAGGAAAGGGCTCCAGCCTGACAGCTGCAGGGGGACACCAAAGGGGATCAGACTGGCCGCTCAAGGGTTCTTCAAACTGGAAAATGTGGGCAGAAGAATGTCAGTGATGCGATATGAGAAATTCAAAAGCTGGGAGCCCAGAGCCACGGAAGCAGGGCAACCTCTAAAACCTAGGAGAAAGAAGGAAACACATCCTTCCCCAGAGCCTTCGGGAAAGCAAGCAACCCTGCCCACGCCTTGGATTTAGCTTAATGAAACCCAGTTTGGACTTCTGACCTACAAACCTATAGGATAAATTTATGGTTTTTTTTTTTAAATTTATGTTGTTTTAAGCCGAGTCCGTGGTAATTTGTTACAGCAGCAACTCAAAACTAATACTGAATAACTTGAAAAACCACATATTCTTTCTGAATCTATCCTAAAAATTTTGCAGTAAGAGTCCGCACACAAATGTTATAACAAAAAAAGAAAAAAGAAATTTAAGTATCCAATAATAAAAAAGCAGATACAATAAAGCACATCCACATAATAGAATGTTAGTCATTAAGGTAAATCTTTCAAAGAATGTATCCATGTGGAAAAAATACTCCTAGTATGACCAGGGCAAAGTTTAAAATTAGATAGTATATTCTCCATTCACAAATACAAACCTAGAAGGAAAGAGATTGAGATATTAAATGCCCTTAATTCTACACAGAGCTGTAAGATTAATTTCTTCAAATGTTAACTTCTAACTTTTCTAGAGATCAAAAATAATCAAAAGGGAAAAACAAGACAGAAAAATGGAATTGTAAGTTCATTTGGAAGATACAGAGATTACTAACAATTAAAAAGTAGAGCAGCATCTCAGGAAATTTTTTTTTAAGTATACATGGGGATTTTTTAAAAAAAGCATCTATCCCAAAAATGTTAACTGGTATTACGTCTAGGTAAAGTGCTAAAATTTTTATTTCCTTTGAGCTTTAATGTATTTTGTAAATGTTCTAAAATGGATGTCATAGCATAAAGAAAAAAAGGTAATTGTCTAAAATTGATAAATCAAGAAATAATATATACACATACTATTTAAACATGGAAGTTAAGTACCAGAAGTTTAATGTGAGTCCTTCTGTGAAACTGCAGTAAGGGGGCAGGGACTGGAGGAAATGGATGTGGTGGCTCACACCTGTAGTTCTGCTACTCAGAAGGCCGCACCAGAGGGAGAGAAGGAAGGCATGTATGAGGGAAACAGATGACTGCTTTCTCTTCTAAAATCTTTCATATAATTAATTCTGAAAAGCACACATACCTTTTATTCAATTATTAAACACAATTTTTTCTTTCTAAGAATAGGTGTGTGGGCCACTGAGAACCCTGTTGTGATTACTAGCTCATATATTTTCATTACATCACATACATTCTCATTCCAGAATTCTATTTAAGGATTATAAAACGCAAATGGTTGACAGAAATAATTTCCTACCTACACTGAACGAATACATTAAAAAAAAAATACAAACAGAAGGAAATTTATTTACAAAAATTACAATAATTACAAATAGTACAAACTGAGATAGGTTCTTCTGTTCCTGCAACAGAAGCCAAAAGACTTCACTTTCAAATGAGACTTTCTATTCTAAATATGACACATATTTAGTAATTTGCTGCCCTGTTTTAAGAAACATTTTTAAAAATAATCCCTGGAAGCCTATTAATGATACATGCAGGGTCATGTCTCTCAAATCTTATTTTCAAAACTATGCACAAATACATCAGAACCAGAACAGAAGAGGGGAGGAAAGCACTGAACTACTGAATAATCTTTTTTTCCAAGAGTAAATTTTGACTAATCCCCAAACATTTGCCTGGTGGATTAAAACTAAAACCATGATTTTGGGCTTTAAAAAGAAAATCCACTTTGATTTTTTTAATCAAAAAAAAAATCACAATTCCATCACAGCCAGTATTTCTGTGGCTACTCCTCATACCTTTGCAGTTTCCACCTCCTTGCTACTGAATAAGAAACAGAAGTCTATAGTCTTCAGTTCTGTAGGCTGTCTCACGTGCTTTTTAATCAGAGTCACTACTACTGCTTGAGGAGTCTGTTGACATAACCTCTACATCATCTTCATTTTCTTTATTATGCCCAGGAGGTTCCAACAAAAAGTCATTACTGTGGTTTGGTGGTAATATATTCATTGCCATATCATTTGACTGCCATGGATACTGCGGAGCGAGGACATCTGGAGAAAAGAAAGAACCATATATGTTTTTTTTGTTTTTTTGTTTTTTTTTTTGGTGGTGCCGGGGATCGAACTCAGGGCCTTGCACTTGCCAGGCAAGTGCTCTACCACTGAGCTAAATCCCTAGCCCCAGTAATCTAATTCTTATTCTTTCCTTTTCATAAATAATTACAAGTAAAAAAAATTTTTTTGTAGTGCTAGGGATCAAATTCAGGCTTCACATGTGAAGCACGCACTTTATCACTGGAATACATCTGCAGCCCCGAAGGAAGCTTTTTAAGGCTAGAAAAGAAATATTAATTTGATCAAATTAAGGAAGGTCATAAGAAAGCTCAATGAATGAAAAGTACAATATTTTAGCAACTAGGAAGTTATTTTGCATGTAAAAAATACCATACTGCTCTGTAAGGAACTATTCACATAGTCTGTTGACGAGTTCTTTTTTTGGGGGGTGCTGGGGATCGAACTCAGGGCCTTGCAGTTGCTAGGCAAGCACCCTAACCACTGAGCTAAATGGCCAGCCCTTGACAAGTTCTTTTGTAAGATACATTCATACACGGTTCTAAGACAAGCTGACTAGTAATGCATGGTAAGAAATACCGTATGAAGAAGTTCAAGACTAAGAGAAGGCAGATTTCTAGAGTTATGGTATTAACTAGATAGATGTGCCACTTGGTTCAAATCTACCCTTTTTCCCTGACCCTGAAACCATGTCTCCTCCACTAGCTTCCACATCAAGCTTCCAGCAGCAGATGGGACTGGTGGGACCCTGCGGGAGGATGGCCTGCACTGTCCGGCTCAGGTGTTTTTTGTATTCACTCCTGCAGGTCTGGGTGGTACGCAAATCATCAAGCAGGCTCACCTCTCAGCAACTTTTGGTAGCATCCCTGTGGCTGGTTTCCTAGTCAGTCTCATGACCATCCTAAAGGGTGGCTGTCCAGTAAGTCTCCTTAGCATCCCAGTGCACAGCTTCCTGCTTGCCAGTACTGGCCTCTGGCACATCTCCTCTGACATGGCGTTCCCATGGCTACCCCCTTTTGAGGCTTGAGATGGGGGTGGGAAGGCTCTTCTCTAGTCTGTCCTCTCCTTGGGTCCCTTGCTTCTGCCTAGGTACAGTAGCAGCTCTCCCTGGCCTTATTCCTGTACTTTAAAGAAACAGTTTTTACCCCTTAGTAAATACATTGTTACTAGTTGATAATTCTTTCAATTTTCCTGTTCAAATTACTGGTGCGGTTTGTCTCCTGACTGGATTGAGACTGGCATATAATTCAATGTAATCACAATGAAAAAGATGAGGACTAGTCAAGGAAATTAATATATGTGTACAGTGAGACCCCTAGTTTATATTTTAGGTAGCTAACAGAAATGATGTGTACAAAGCATTTTTTAATAACATAAGGACATCTTTAACATGTAATGCCAAGCAAAAAAGCAAGATAGAGAGCATATTTTTAACAATGTAAAAATACAAGGACTAAAAAAGAAATAAGCTAAAATGTTTAAAGTTACTGCCTCAGAAAGGGTAATTTTTTCCTTTTATGTATGTCACAGTTGTTCAGATGTTCTATCGTAGCATAATAAAACAATTACCTACAAAATACATGTTAATCATTTTAAGTATATAGCCTGCTTCACAATTACAATAGGTTTGAGGTGGGGTAAAAAAAACAAAACACAGGAGAGGCTCAATGCCTGAGGAATATGGCAGAATATGAACAGATAAGGGAGATAAAAGCAGTTTTATCTAATTTCATAACCTCCATCTAGAAGTCTTTAAATGGAGTAAGCAGAAAGTAGGATATACCGGTAGAGAAGCTAGCTATTAAAATGAGTTTGCTCTGGAATCTCAAATGTTTAAAGCCCCAAAGCCCATCACTGCCTGGTCATCTCTGCTTGGTCTGCTGGAGATAGTCTTCTGATCAGTATTACCTGGCAGTCTACCTGCAGCGAGGGCATCCCCTGGTAAATGACCATTCACGCCATTCGTGGAAGGGTTGTTCATCTGACCCAACAATCCACTTCTCATCTCTAAGTCAGTTGGGTATGGTCTTCGTGGGTCTCCTACAACATAATGATGGGTTTTAAGGCGATCATGTTTAACAACAACGGAAAGTAGCAATGTCCTCTGAAGTACTACCTTGCCTTGGTGCACAGTGAAAAACTCAGGCTACACTTTAAATTTTGGAATACGATGCTCACCTTATCAACTGTTAAAGAGCATAATGTATTAATTTTAAAAATACATGTACTTTCATCTTCCATCTCCCCAAGAATATACTATTATCTACATGAAAAACCAGAGAGGAGATAGTCATTTTAGCAAATATTTCAAATGACAATTTGAGAGTATTAAAATGAATTCAATTCTTCTAACTTTATCTCATTTTTTAGTAAGAAAAATAACAATGATCAGGACACTTGTAAGACAGAAAGGAATGGAATGTTTATTGGAAGGGTTACCTAAATTAAAAACTTGTTCTAACCAACCTGTTTGATTTTGTCAAAAGATTAATTCCTGTAACTTTCTATTGGATAACACGGGTAGGTGTTTTCATTCCCTCCATGAACATACTAAATAGCAGTTTGGGGTTGATAAAAACATGGCCAGGTCTGGACCAACTTTACGGTAATGTTTCTCACCAACTCCAGATTACTCACCTCCAAAACTGTAGTTCCCCCCTCACTGCTTTTAGCACTGGTAAAACACTACCTTTGGGAGGGACGGAGTTGAGAGAATTCATTCTTCCAAAGAGGCTAGTGCTCCACTTTAAATTTCCTATGTTTTTGTTTGTTTTGGGGGTTTTTGGGGGTGCTGAGGATCAAACTCAGGGCCTTGTGCTTGCTAGGCAAGTGCTCTAACACTTGAGCTAAATCTCCAGCCCCCTGTCTTTTATTTTATTCATGTGAATATAGTTGTAGATCATTTCTCTCTTTGCTACTTCTAATTATTCCAGCTCTTCCCAGGCCTGTGTGTTTGCTGTTGGGTGCCAAGCACTTTGTCTAAATTTAGCACCTGAGAGAGTCAGGCCCATGTGTTTCTCAGGTTCCGTCATCTGTGGAAATCCTACTGGCTCTTGGGAGTTGGCTTCTGGCCAGTTAGGGTTCTAGATGCATCATATATTAACTTACACCTTTTAAAAACTGATAACTTACTATGTTAGAAAAGGAAAGAAACACGTCATTAGTGCCAGTGACTTTGTAGAAAACCAAATTCATAAAAACGGGCATCTATCATCACTCATAAGAATTAAAGATGTGAAAAAATCTTTATTAGCAAATGTTTCTAAAATATATATCCTATGTTTGAATTCATTTTTGTGTACAGAAACCTGAGAATTTTCAAAACTACATATAAAAGAATTATTTTTACCTGGAACCCACGTTAGTGGGGCACACACGGCATTACTTGCACTAATCCTATGTGCATACTTAATTATTTCTTCAGAGGAGATAGCACCTGAAAGTTAAGGGAACAATATTAAGTTTAGTCTAATAAACATACAAGTTTAGAAGGACATACATCAGAGTTACACTTAATTTGCTTTGTTTTCCTTTGAGACAGGGTTTCTCCATGCAATTTAAGTTGGCCTTGAACTAAAGGTTCCCTTGCCTCAGCCTCCAGAGTGCTGGGATTAATAGCTCGTGTCACCACGTCTAGCTTTTTTTCTTTTTTTTTTTAGTGCTGGGGATCGAACTCAGGGCCTTGTACTTGTTAGGCAAGCACTCTAACCACTGAGCTAAATCCCCAGCCCCAACGTCCAGCTTATTTTAAATTATCTGAAAAAAGGATAATCTTACCCACTTACCTTTCCCAACAATATCTGCATATATATTGTAAACCTAAACTGTACATATTTCCAAACTAAAGATGGTACTTATTCAGATGATACTTAAAATCAGCTGAGATAAACATATTTGAAAAAAAAAATATTTGAGAGAATAATATACCAGTCAATAATCTCAACCAATAACTACCATTAAACACCATTACTCTTCAGAAAGCAATAGTGAGTACAAATAAAGCAGTGTTTCACTTCTCAGTTACATCCAAGTTATGAAATTAGCAGATAGTTTACACTGTTCTGTGTAATTAACCTGGCCTAGAACCTAAATAGAATTCAAGAGAAAGTTGTATACAATATATTAGGTAAAAAAAAAGTAAGCTATTGAATATGTAGCTTTAAAACATATGTACAGATGGGTTTGTATATATATTCACAAACCTAGAAAAAAAATCTGGAAGGACATACATCAAACATCAACAGTGGATGGGGATTTAGCTCAGTGGTAGAGCGCTTGCCTAGCAAGTGCAAGGCCCCGAGTTTGATCCCCAGCACCCAGAAAAACAAACAAAACAGAACAACAGCAATTACCTCTGAAAGTAAGAACAATTTTTTTTTAACAACAGATTTTTCTTTAGATTTGTCTCAATGTAACAAAATACTGTGTATGGGGTGTAAAATATTTGAGGGCTAAAAATGAAACAAAAACGTGCTCTAGATTTCAAATAGCCAGACTCAGTCATCTCTCCTGGAGACCTATTTACTGCTACAGAAGACTAGTTCATCTCTTTGAGGACATTAGCTACTTTTCACATGTAACAGTCAAAAAGTAGATTCCCAAAGAAACAAGAAAGAGGAAAGAGAATTAAACAATTACTTTGAGATGATTAAATGTAATTCAAATCTACAAATCACTAAAGGCACGTAACCCAAGTTTTAATTAAATTCCACTTTTAGTATGCAAACTAACCCAAAAGATCCTAAAGTAAATCTTTTAAAAAGGGAGAGCAGGAAAGCAAGGGATGCTCTCTGCACCACTCAAAGTGCTCAACATCCCAAAGACATTTCTAGTATTGATTTCATGATGTTCTCATCTGAGTTTAGTTGTCCAATGGACGTTCTCTTTCATTTTCTCTATCCTAGCCTTCAAGATCCAATTCAAATCTTTCTTTTTCCTTCTCCTACCAGCTTTATAAACCATTCTCTTTATTGTACATTCAAATACAGAGACACAACTGGCTAACCTGAAAAGGGATGAGATACGTCTACCTCCCTAGGGATACCTACTACTACAACACTAGAACACAACACATTCACAATGAAAATTTATTGGAATCTTTTCAATAGCAGGATATGATTACCAATAATATTCTCATGAGCTTCCTGAAACAAGACCTTAGGTTTTTCAGAAGGCCACACAGTCTTTGCATGGTACTAACCTTTTCTTGCTTTTTCTATTGACTTGAGTTTCTCTTTTGCTTGGTAAACAGCTGTTGCCTAATTAAACAACATTAGAAGTATATATATGATTTATTCTTAACCATATCAAGCATAGCTTTTGGCTTATTTAACAAGACATTTATTCATAAGAACAATTTACAAAACTTGGAAATCTTCTAATTTATCTGTAATGGTCTGAAACACTACTCAGTATCATTTGTATCAAAGTTATACTTAATGAAAGAAATATTATATTCATGTTCTAGTATCCCACTCACGAATAGTTGTTAGAAACCATAAATTGGTTTACTAATTTCTTATGTCACATACAAATATGCAGAAGAGATCCAGACCATTTCCCACTTAAAAGCATCCCATTCTTGTATCTAGTTCAAGGATAAAGTACCTAAAAAAAAACAAAACAATGTTTTTCTAGTAAAAGAAACATTCTTGAGTGGTTAAGACTATGAAGTCGGAGAGCTCTGGGTTTAATTTCTATCTCTCTATTTTTTAGCTTCCATAAGAAATTTAGCTATTCATTTAAAGTTTTGGTTTCTTCACATTAATAATGGCATTGATTTTACATACACTGTTATGAGGACTGAGATAATGCATATAGAGCTACCATTTAATCAAAACTTTTCTTCTAACAGTCCTTGGGTTCACTATCTTTAATTCGAAAACTAATTTTTGGAAATCTAAAAAATACAATCCACAACTGCAGAAGAGAAACTTTTATCTGCAAGGATATTCGTCCAAATGTTATTTATAATACAAATTTGAAACAGGATATAATTATATTGAAAATGTTTTTAAATATTAAAAATGTTTGCATTTTTCTCTATCACAATAAGGTTAAAAAAAAAACTACTCTCCTGATGCTCAAAAAACAAAAAGACTCAACTGTAAATATTGGTACTGTATGAGCGATAGAACTAAAGGTAATTTTTCCTTCCTTCTACTCTTCTGTATTTTCTGAATTTCTTTTTAATAGGCAAATACTGCTTTCATAAGGAAAAACAGATTTTAATGTAAACATATTTTTTTGAAAGTATTTATTTGGGATTGTTTCCTCAGCAGGGGTTGCTAAGTTACCTTGAACCACTAGGCCCTTGTTTTTTAGAGCCCATTTTGACACATTTTGAGAAGGTTCATCGGAGATAGGATCCCAAGAATGTCTTCTGGGCCATAAGAAAATCAAACTCAGCTGTGTCTGTGTTAAGATCACTTGGCAATTCGTACTTAGTAAAATAACTAGACCATATACAGCTAATAAACTGCCCCTGAAATAGTAACCAAGAAGAAGAACAATATGAAGAACAAAACAAAATAAAAAACTAGGTTCCCTAACACATATCTTAATCCCACTTGGTTTATGATGGACTAAAGAAATTACTGTAATTTTCAATCAATTTATGAAACTCGTCTATAGTTTTATGATTTCAAAATATTTTAAAAACTGAAGATTTAGACCATTAATAATTAAAACTTGTATTACACCAACATAAAAACAAAATTTCCCATTTCTACAATTCAATATTGCATATTGTATCTTTAAATTTTTAAATATGAAAATGTAGTTTAAAAGTAATATAGACTATCTAAAAATAAAATGTAAAAAAGCAATGGCTTTCATTTAACTATTGACAGTGTCCCGAGAGGGAGGCACAGGGGAAGAGGGGAAGGGAAGAGGAAGTAAAAAGATGTTATGCAGATGTACCAACTCTCCATGATGAATCCAATTATTATGTATTGCATACTAATAAAAATTAAAATTTAAAAAAATACTGGCAGAATGTCACTTTTAGACATGGAAAGTCAAGTTTTCTGCCCTTCAAAATAGTAATAGATTCATTTTTCAGAAACAGTTTAAACACTATCTTTCTTCCCCTTAGGAACCAACCATCACCTTACCAGTATTTGTTCTGCTTCCTTTAGCTGTTTCTGTAGTTGCTGAATATCACTGTCTCTCTTCTCTACTTCTTTTTCTAAAACTTGCATTTCATGATGGATTTTCCCCTGATTAAGTGCCAATTTCATCAGTTCCTGAAATTCTCCATCTCGGTGAATTAGTAACTCAAGGACCTGTCAGATAATAGTTGACCAAATCAGAAAACAGAATATTGAAAGACCACATTCCAATGAAACAAAGACTCACATGAATTGGCTAGGTTATAAAATTTTAACACCTCCAAAATATTATTCCTAATCTTTGTTAATAAAGCTGCCACACATGGTGGTACACACTTGTAATCTTATAATTGAGGAAGGCAGACTGCAAGTTCAAGCCGTGTCTGGGCAACTTAGCAAGATACTAATAATTCTCTACTCAGTTCATCAGATTTCTGTACCCTCAAAACATGCTCTAAGAAAAAACTAATATAATGATAAGGCAGATGATAGGCAGGTCTATTACGTACCATCTTCTCTTCTATTTTACTTATTAAAAAGGTTAACCTTCCCAGTTCATTTTCGCTCTTTTTTGAGGCACGGTTTTGCTACGTAGTTCAGGATGGTCTTGAACTCACAATGTAGCCCAGGCTTGCCTCGAACCGCAGTGATTCTCCAGCCTCAGCCTCCCAAGTGCTGGGATTACAGATGTGTGCCAGCACACCTGGCTCATTTTCTCTCTTTTTTTGGGGGGTGGCGTGCTGCAGAACAAACTCAGGGCCTTACGCTTGCTAGCCAAGTGCTCTATTACTGAGCTAAAGCCCCAACCTCATTTTCTCTTTTTAAAAATTACGTTAAAAGCATTTAATACAAAATTTATCATTTAAATGTCTTTAAAGATTTTGTAAGTCAGAAGAAAATAAAACCTGTAGAAAATTAGAACAGGAAAGTATAAGGGAAATAAAAGGTACCTACAAATCTGATACCTATAAAGAGAATTTCTATTAACAGTGCTCTGTTATTTCCATTTGTTTTCAAGTTGACCTAGGGACTACAATAACCTACAATAACGGGCTAAATGTATAAGAGTATTAATTTTTGAATCAATATACTGTTTTAATCGTCACTTATCAAAACTTTGTTGGTTTACTCAAAAGACAGAAATGAATAAATGTTTAACTGTAACTAAAGCTAAAAGGAGAAATGACAAAAAACTGCTAAACCCTTAGGAAACTATTTTCTTAAGCACACTGTTATCTTATGTAAAAAAACCATCAATTTAAAGTTTCAAGTAATACCTTCCTGTTCTCACAAAGTAAATACAAAGCAGGAAACTTGCAGAGATTGTTGGGTTTTTTGTTTGTTTGTTTTTATAGTACTAAGGATTAAATCTAGGATTTAAATCACACTGAGGATTAAATCCCACTGAGCTATGTCCCCAGCCTTTTTCTGTTTTTAGCTTTAGACAGGGTTTTACTAAATTGCCCAGGCTGGGCTCCCACTCGCAATCCTACTGCAGCTTCCCAGATTACTGGAATTACTCATACTGTATGTGCCACCACACCCAGCTTGGGGTTTTGTCGTTGTTTTAATTAAAAAACAAACCACTTACCTGGTTTTCCTCCCCAGCCTGTGACAACTTTTGATTTCTTGAGATTGCCAACATTTCTATAAGTTCTCTAAAAGAAAAAGAAACCAACAAACAAAACCTTTCACAAAGAAAGAGGCAAATATAATAGAAATTTTCTTAACTGCTCTCTGCTGAACCCACATGCTGGGTCCATTCACAGTGCCTATGACACGGTGGCCACTTGTGGCTACTGCCCTGAGGTCCACTCTGCGCACCTCAGCTCTCACCAGCCCACAACACTCTCACTGACATGGGTTTGTGTCTCTCATCGAACTTATTTATACCAAGTTTTACTTTTTACCATAATTATATAAATACCCACTACATACATAACGATGGAACAGGACTGTGAACAGAAGAGCTCTTTCTACAAAAACCCAAGTCAAATGCATAGACAGACTCAACAGAGGTTTGCAAGGTCAACTATAAAGAACTAGGAAAAAGTCTGAAAAACTCAGAACAGTTGCCCTAAAACTGCTTGATGAGAGGCTAAATTCTCATTTCACTTCAAAGAGCCAGAAAGAAGATACAGACTATGGATTATGGGTGATTTATAAGGAAAACTCCTACATCAGAGTCTGCAGGCCAAATCCAGCACAGCTAGTTTCGTAAATTAAATTGATGGTTGCTTTTCCTCCAACAAGGGTAGAGTTGGTTAGTCACAGCAGAGACCACATGGCCTGAAAAATACAGAAATATTTACTCTCCGATCCTTTACAGAAAAGCTTCCTCATTAACAGAATGATTAGGGAATGAAGATACATTTCAAGGTAAAACAAAACAATTAAGGAATGCATGCATCATTTTTAATGACTTAATCATTTTCCACTTAGTAATAAGGATAAGGAAAAAAAGCAGGATATTACACTTGAGACTGTTGGTAAGGTGGGTTGGCTACTTAAATTGAGTGGTCAGGGAATGCCTCTCTTGGGACACATCTCTGAGGTAAGACATGAATTAAATGAAAAGCCAGCCATGAGCTCTAGGAGGAACGCATGCTGGGCAAAAGACACAGGTACTACTTCAGTGGCCCAAAGATGGGTTTGAAGGGCAGTAGCTGGAGCACAGCAAGCACCAAGGAGAAAGATACCGAGTGAGACAAAGGTAGCTGGGTAGGTAAGGCCTTCCAGTCATAGTAAAGGATTAGTGCTTCATTCTAAGTCCAATAAGAAGTCACCGGATCATATTAATCAAGGAAATGACATGACCTGATTTACATTTTTAAACAACCACTGTGCTATGTGGTGAACTGATTGTAAGAGGGCCAGGATAGGTGGCAAGTTAGGTGTTTATTGTATTCCAGGCAAACGACGACAGTGGCTTTAACTAGGTCCCAGCCTCTAGGATTTAGTAATGGAAATGGGAAAACATGAACAGATTCAGGGTATATTCTAGAGGTAGAGCTGACTGAACTTGCTGATGAATTAAATCCACACTGCATGAAAAGAGTTTATCATCTGAAAACCTCTTTCTGGACCCCAGAGAGACATGGACAAGAACCTCTGGTCTGTGTAAAAGCTGGTTTCAGGTAGGGAAAGGAAGATAATGACGGGGTATGGGGATGAATTAAGGGTTTTGCTTTTCTTACAAATCTGAACTACAAATTCACAGAAAGCCTTAAAGGCTTGCCGTGGGCAAAGTGGAATAGGGAGAGAACCATCTTTGAGATTCAGGCAGCTCTGTAACAGTCTCTGGACAAAGAAGAATGCTGTCTTCCTGAACTGAGAAGAAGCTAAAGGAATCCCAGGCTTGCCCTCTGATTACAGGCATGGAGACAAGAGCCCTTCTCTGCCCTAGGAGGTGTACACTTGGTATTCCCAATTAGAATCCAGCCACATTTCCCCAGACAACCGTAACTTACATTGGCGTTTGAACCTATATTATTGGTGCACTGCACTTCAGGTAAATTATAGGTAAAGAGAATTAACTGGCTCAGGAATCCTACCAACGTGGTTTCTGCAGTACAATGAGTTATAAACAGATTTAAAAATCGAAGTCTAAATGCCAGCACTTGGGAGGCTGATGCAAGAAAACTACAAGAACTTGAGCTACAGAGACTTTGTCTCAAAAAAAAGAAACCAAAGTCTACAATCTATGTCTCTATTTTTTAATTTCCTCCAAAGACCACCTCATTCTATTACATTTTACAAAGTAATAAAAATACTGAAAGGCTATATAATCAGGTAACAGTAAAAATATATATTAAGTTTCAAATCCATTATTTTCTAAAGTTGAGGCTCAACATAAAAATATGTAAGGTACATTAGTTAGTGAGCTTTTCTTTTTCTTCTTTTATTTATTTTTTAGTCGGTGCTGGGGGTTGAACCTAGGACCTTGCACATACTAGGCAAGTGTTCTACTGCTAAGCTACATCCCCAGGCCTCATTTTTCTTAGAATGCAAGCCATACACAAATTTCATTCAGAAGATAATGACAAACATCACAGGTCACAGAATCAGTACATTTAAATGAGCCCATAACGGACCCTGCTGAAAGCCAAACACAATGGAGCAGCTTCATTCTGTAGAGACATTCCAATGGCCCTTAGGTGGCAAACCATCTCCTATCTCTTCCACCACTCCCACCAACCATCTTCAGGATCATAAGAGGTAAATTTTCACTTACCTACTGTCAGCCTTTATGGATAAACAAATAAAATAAGTAATGCAGCAGACAAGTCATCTGAAAATCAAAGAAAAAGAAAACAAACCACCAAAACAATGGTTTTTAATACAGAATGCAAAGTGCCTCAAGAAAGAAGACCATCACCCATCTGCCAACATATAAAGACTGTAAATTAACGATAAGTCAGTCTTTTCGGTACTCCTGGAGAAAGAGCAACACAGTTACAGCTCCTGTCACAGAACACAAGAGGGAACCCAGCACCTCAGCTGATCATGTGCAACTAGAAAGCTACAGTAGACAGTTTCAGAAACACGTAGGTTTCTGAGGATAATTTAAATGATCATTTACTAATTCCACAGGCAAATACATGTCATCAAGCAGGACATACTATACTTAGTAATAAAGGAGAAAAAATCAAATATAGAGAGCTCTAAATCAGTCAAATCGAGACAGAAGAGAATTTCAATTTAGCTTTTAACATAAGTAGCGAATTACTTAATTGTGTCATCTCAAGTGACAAATACATGAAGATCAAGTACATGCAACCCTACAGGTACCAACAGCATCAGAGAAACACTCCCGATACACAGCCTGGTCAGTGGCCAGTTAACCAAAGGCAAGCTCTCAGACTGACCAGGGAGCTGCCAAATGTCAAAAGATTCTCAAAACCTTTACCCTGAATGGGAAGACACACGAAAATAGTGCCTGAACTTGGTGAATATAAAATACGTATTAGGGTTATGCAGCAAAACTGAAAAACAAATTATGGTACAGCAAGTTAAGCTCAAAAAAAAAAAAAAGTTACTGGGCTCAAATGGAAGAGTGAGCCTGTCGTGGTGGTACATGCTTGTAATTCGCTAGGAGGCTGAGGCAGAAGAAGCAGAAATTTCAGCCAGTTTGGGCAACTCAGCCGCTTAGTGAAACCCTGTCTCAAAAAATTTTTGTTTTAAAGGACTGAGGATGTAGCTCCCCAAGAAGGCCCTAAGTTCAACTTCCCAATACAGGGAAAAAAGCAGAGGGGAACAGGTTTTGAGAAGTAATAGCTTGTGAATACAGTAAGGCAAGATTTTAAATTCTAAGAACAGCACTCAGAACAAAAGACAACAGCTATTTCCTAAAAAGGGCGTTACTTCCTCACAAAGACATTTACAGAAAAATTAACCACTACCATCCATACCACATGGTTGGTCAAAATGAGTAAAGAATAAAGAATAGTTTGACTCAACTAGTTACACACTTAGCTTCATCATCAACGTTCTGTAGCAAAGATTCTAGAAGCCATTCAAGTATTAGATACACCTGTCAGATGAGAATTCTTCCAGAAGAAGAAATGGCTTAAGGGAGTAGCTGGAAAAACTAGTTCACACAAGAGCAACAGAGCTATTTTCCAACAAATCATTAACTGTTCTGAATCCAGTGAAATACAAATGTATATCAGAACCACATGGCCTGTTCAAGATACTTCAAGATACTTCAGAGACTGAGCCTGGTCCACTGAAGGTTCTAAAAGCACCAGCTAGATTAAGCATGTGGATTTTTTCAAATGAAAAACAGTCTTATTTAGAGGAGTAGCAGGCTAGGCAACACTTATAGGATGTTAATTTAGATTTTAATAACTTACGAAGAGTAACTCAACATGAACTAAATGAAGCTTCAGTTAGTTGTACCAAAGATGGCCATGTCACAGCAAACAGAGACATGAATAATTTAAATGAAAACATCACACTTCGAATACTCAGTCTTGCAACTATTTACTAAAAAATAACGTAGACACACATTTAAGAGGATTAGCTAATGAGGAAACTAACAAGCTCTTCATCACAAACAACAAACCCAGCAGAGATAACGAGGAAAACAGAACTTGTATGACTCTGTGTAAACACGCACACAGAGGCAATGGATTAGGATAGCTGCCTTGGGTCCAAGTTTTTTGTTTATACTGATCACTGGTTGGCCGAAAATTCCACATCAGGTGATATTTTAGTCTACAATAGTTTAAACGATGGATTGGAGCCAGGTGTAGGTGACATATGCCCACAACCTCAGCACTCTGGAGGCTGAGGTAGAAGGATCACCAGTTTGAGGCCAGCCGGGGTACACAAGCTAAGACTTTGTCTCAAACAAAAACAAAACAATGGATCAAACACATAACACATTAACTTCCTGTGTTTTTAGGGTTTTTTTTCCCCATATCTATTGATATCCTGCTGACCTAGTAACTTTGGTCAATAATACTGTTGCAAAGACTACATTTACAGCACAGATAAAATGCTAATTATAAGTAGATCAAATATAGCTCAAAACACAATAGCTAAGATTTATTCTAAAGCTTTCACTACAGAAAAGGTGACATTTGAGCTGGATTCTGAAGGGACTGAAACACTCACCAAGCTGGAAGTGGAGTAAGAAGGGCATTTAACATGAAGAAATACAGCTGGTTTTAGTGTGGAAGTACAGTTAAACCTAGCTTGTATACAAACCTAGGTAATATAGGGCAGTGGTGGTGAACCCACGGCACGCGTGCCACAGCTAGCTGTTTGTTATCACTGAAAGTTCTAAAAGGATCGCTATCACTGGTATAGCATAATCACTCCATCAGAGGAAATCAAAAACCGTGAAAGCACAGGATATATGAGGTTGCTGCAGGAATAAAGCAGCATACTGTTTTACAGTACAGTTTTCCTACAAGTAGGAGTACACTCTAATTATAAAAAGTCTAGTAAATACATACACCAGTAACATCTTGATTATCACTATTAAATATAATGCACTGTACACAACAGTACATGCTACACTTTTTTAGAAATGGCCTTACAGTAGGTTTACACTGGAGCAATGCATTGTGTTACAATATTATAATGGTCATGGAAATGTTTCAGCTCCATTTTAATCTGATGGGACCACCACTGCACACATCCACACTTAGTGGAGGTGTATGACTACTCATAGAGGTGAAGGGAAGGCAGAGAGGTACAGCAGCAAATGAGGACAGCAGGATGGAGTGTGAAGAGATAGAGAATGTCCCTGCTGCACATTCAGCTAAGAATTTGTACTCTATCTCCTTGGACAACAGGAACCTACCAAATATTTTTCAGCAGAAAAGTGGTATGAGATGCCTTTTAAAACGTTAATTCTGTTCTTGTGGAATATAGATGAATAAAGCACAAAAGCGTGAAGGCAAGTAAAACTGTTGGGAGGCTGCATTTAAGAAATACGACAAAGGGGATAGGAACGAGAGCGTTCAAGAGGGAAAATCGATGTTATTTTTACACCCAAGCCAAGAGCGTTAAGGAAGGTTCCGACTTGAAAGACTGACCATGAAAGGCGGCAGAATATGGAGAATGACGCTCAATTTTCTCTCCTTTCTGTCACACAAGCTGCACTCCAGCCATCCCAGACAACCGGCAACTCTGCCGCCTACCAAGTCTGGTGAACACATTCTTCCTAAACGGCCCTTTCTACAAGGAAGCCTGCCTTGACTACAACCCGAAGAGATGTCCCCACGCTGCAGTACGCTGGGGCTCACCCCTCATACCAAAAGGGGCCCGGCGCCATAGTTTACCCCGCCATCTCTTCTGACACTGGTCTCCTCCACGGTGGTATCCAGTCTTCCCTTTACTATTTTCTCCCGGAGCCTGGCTCCCAGGAGGCGTTCCTTCATAAATGTCGGCTAAGTGTCCGAGGACGAAGAGGTTCAAACCCAGCGATTTCTTAAGGTCCGCTACGGCTGTCTTGGGGTTCCAGGATCACTATTGTTACCAAAATATCTTCTAATGGGAAAAAATGCCGCCCAGATCCCAGACCCACGTCCCACGTCCAGGGCACTCGGGCATCAGTGACACCCGAACTCGACCCTCCCCGCCGAGCTCCTGGGACCAGTCTGTTCCCGACTCTGTCCCCGCCCCCAGAAAGGCCCTAGCCGGGTACTCAGGCCCGTAGCATCACCTCGACAAGACCTCCAGATCTTCAAGCGCAGATAACAGTCGCTCCCGCGTACTGTTACTGCCTGCCGAGGCCGAGCTGCCCCCCAGCCGGTCCTTCTCCTTCTCAATACTCGAAGAAGCCGCCATTCTTCCCACCGATCAGCAACTGGCGCCCGCGCAGTGCACGCCGGGGCGCGGAGAGGCGGGCGGGAGAGGCGGAAGGAAGGGTCACCGAGGCGAGGCGGTGGGAAGAGCGGCCTACCCAGCGCGCCCCCTGAACTCCTGGAGGTGCACTGCGGAGGCCGGCGCTGGCGCCATCTACTGGACCAGAGAGGGCTTCTCTGGTACAATTTCTAGGAGCGACAGCTGGACCAAGAACAAGAAGGGCAGTGCAGTGCGGTTCTCCGGAGCCTTCTGTTTTTCTCTAGCAGCATCGGGAGGCATCTGATAAATGGGTTCTCAGTATCTGAGCGAATTATCTAATGAACTACCCTTTGTGTCAGTTTTGTCGTGAGATCCTTGCAGTGGTGGTGAACCTATGGCACACGTGCTGCAGCGGGCTGTTGGTTATTGTTACCTAAAAGGTTCACCATCACTGACTGTCTGGCGTCTCCTCAGGATTAACTTCTTTTTAGTCTGTATCTCCATAATGTTCTTCCACCTTCCTGTTAAGTCTCTTGTAGACACTATAGTAAGCGTTTTAGGATAAGAACCAAAACCTGTTTTCCCCTCAATTCTTTATTGTAGCCAAGGTACACTGTAGCAAAAATTTCACCATCTTAGCCATTTTGAGTGTAGAGGTCCGTGGCATCATATATACTCTTACTGTTAAGCAACTATCCATCTCCGAAAACACTTTTCATCTTGATACTGAAGTTCTGTACTCATGCAGCCCTAACTCCCCTCCGACCCCCTGGCAACAACCATTTTACTTTCTGTTTCTATGAGTTAGACTGGGTATATTTTAGGAGTGGAACTGCAGTGTATTTGTCTTTTTTCTAGCTAGTTTGTTTCACTTTTCTTAACGCCCTCAAGGTTCATCCATGTTGCTGCATGTGCCAGAATATCTTTCCTTTATAAGGCTGAATAACACTCCATTTTATGTATATATCATATTTTGATTATCCACTCATCTGTTGATGGGTATTTGGGTTGCTTCTACAGGTTTTGTAACTCATCTCTTTTTTTTGCCTTTTAAAATTAATTTTATTAATACATTTTAGATATACATAATAACATTCATCATAGGGAATTTGTACCTGTACAAGATATATCTTGTTTCTTCTTTTTTTGCCATTCTCCTCTCCTCCCTTCAACCCCTCTTCTCCTCCCTTGTCTCTATATCTTCCATCTCCCAATAAAATGTGCTCATTGCTCAAGATGATTGTTGAACTGAATGAATGAATATAGTAGGTGAGTGACAGTTAAAGAAAGTGAAATAATTGTTGCAGCACACATTCTGTGTTAGTCAGTCTTCCATCACTATGACAAATTCCCTGAGAAAACATTTTAAAGGAAGAAAGGTTTATTTTGGTTCCTGGCTTCTGAGATTTCAGTCCAGGGTCAGCTGGCTCCATTGCTACAGTCTGTGATTAGGCAGAAACTTCATGGCCGAGCAGAGGCAGGGCAGAGGCAGGGCAGAGGAAATCTGGGAACCAGGGAATGCCAGAGAGAAAGGAACTGGGTAAAAATATACTGTTTAGAGCCAGGCCATCAGTGACTTGCTTTGTCCCATTAGGCCTCACCTCCTAATAAACTCATTTACTATTAACTTACCAATGAATTAATCTGTTGATGAAGTTAGAGCCCTCATGATTTGTAACCCCCAAACCACCACCTCTGAACACTGCTGCATTAGGGTTCTAGTGCCTAATATATGAGTCTTGGGGGGACATACCATACTTAAACTGTAACACATTCCAAATCAGAACTAGGTGTCAAAGTAGAAAATGAGCCTTTGCCCATTTTTCCTATAAAAGTGATATAGAAAGGAACTTTGCCTGCCAGGAAAATCGAGTTGCAACCCCATTGGGAGGGGCTCTGTACTATGCTATGTTGCTTTTACAAAAGAATGGATGAAGATGCCACCTACAGATAGCAGCTGGGAATCAGGCAGTGGTGCCTATGCTCCCTGCATTTCAGGTCTCGTCCTTTCGTCTGTCCTTTGGAGCCTGACTCCTTCTGGGTCTCCAGAAATGAAGATTCCCTAACAGGCTCACGCTGAATGAATGCATTCATAGCAACAGCTGTGCAATCCAGAATGCCAATTTATTTGCTTAGAATGAAAAGAGATAGTGCTAATCGCATTCCCCCACAGACAAACCTACATGGGAAGCTAATTATCGCTAGAATGTTGTTTGGTAAACTTCAGTTAGGATGAATGAAGATAGATTTAAAAAAACAGTTAATGATGCAATCATGAGGCTGTGTACTGCCACAGTGTAGGGTTATTTGTGTTAAAGAGATTGAAACGTTTGTGTTCATCAGTGAAGGTGGTTTCTCCCCTATATGGTGCAAGAGATCCACTTACACTTCTTGTTTTCTGATCATTTCCCACTTCTGTTCTCTATTAACTCCTTCTGTTAATGCAGTCAATTCTCAGGCAATAAGTTAGATTCAAGCTTTCTTAGAATAAGTTAGAGTTAAGCTTTCTTAATTACAACTGCATTCTAAACATGCCTCCCTCTACCCTAGTCAATAATTTCTTATGTTAAGTTTCCTGGGTGCCAAACTCCTGCGGCAGATGTTGATTTTGTTTATTCAATACTTGCAGGGTCATCTTGGACCATCATTCTGTTCTCTTTTTTTGGGGGGGATGCTGGGTATTGAACTCAGGACCTTGTGCTTGCTAGGCAAGCACTCTAATCACTGAGCTAAATCCCCAGCCTGTTAAGTATTTTCTTAATCTATAGATTCAAAGAGCATCTACCATCTTGTGAAATTTTGTTTATTTAACATGCCGAGGGGTTAGGGATATAGCTCAATGGTAGAATGTTTCCTAGCATATCTGAGGCCCTGGGTTCAATCCTCGGTACTGGAAAAAAAATTCAGAATCAAACATGCTAAGAGATGTTTTAAGCACTTTAAAATATTAATTCATTTAATTTTCATAGCACTCTTATGAGGTAAATAGTGCTACAATCCCTGTGTTACAGTTAATGAAGCAGAGGCAAAGAGATCAAGGTCATGCCGGGCTCATGCAGTAAGTCAGAGCTGGGATCTGAACCGCGTCTGACTCCAGTGTCTGTGCTCTACCACTGCTTATCCTGATTCTTAAAAGAAAGAGGTGTTTTCACGTACTGAGAAAGAACTGAGAACTTCTGACCTAAAATACAAACACTGTCAAATTCACAGCTTGCAATTCTGAGTCGAAAACAGCTACAAATGTTTCATGGGGAGTTTCACGGGTGCAAGAAGAAACTCAACCAAGTCTGTCCCTAAGAGTCAGCACAATAGATGGCTGGAACCACTATGTGATTTCTGCTTAAATTATTTTTTTCTTTCTGTGTCCCTTTAACTTATTTTTAATTTTCATTGAGCAGCATAATAGTTTAAAAGTCAAATTCTTCCAAAAACTAGAAAAAAGGATTTTGAGTGTTTTCACCATAAAAAACGATAAATGTTTGACATATGTACAAACTGATTTAAACATAATACAATGTATGCAAATATCAAAATATCACATTACACCACAAATATGCATAATCTTTTATGTTTTTATACATCAGTTACATAAATTCAATTTAATTTAAAATAAATCATTTTGAAATTTGGAAAGGAAATAAAAAGCCTGATCGTCTTCAAAAGCTTCTAACAAAAGCAAAAATTTTATCTGCCACCACCTCCCAGAGTCCCACATCATAGCACATCCTTATTCTTAGACACAGCTACTCTCAATATTTTTAACTGTTTCTTTAACTATTTGCTGCCATATTTTAAAATAATATCCATATATTCTATATTTCCACTGAACTCTTTTATAAATTTGTCTTTCCTACTATGATGAATGAGGATTTTTCCCACTCATCCATGTCTTGTTCCTCTTCCTCTAACCTCTCAGTAATTAGGACCCAGTTTTTGGTTAAACCAGTAGTCGATGCTTACATTACTGCACTATTATTTACACATAACTATGTAATTATTATTTGTTTAGGATAAAAGATAGCTCTCTAGAAATTTTTAAAAGTAAAATAGATGAGAACAGAAAATGTCTAAAACGTCAGAGTATATGACACTTTCTGTGGAAACTTTTCTCAGTTATGTATTTATGTGTGCATCTACAGTACTAGGTTGAATGTAAAATGTATTTCTTACTGTGGGTGAAAAAGCTTGAAAGCTTTGGAGATGGGGCCTTTAAAGACGTGGTAAGCTAAACTGAAGTCTTCAGGGTGGGTCCCTAGTCCAAACTAACGGGTTTCTTTAGAAGAGTAAGAGACATAAGAGATGTGCATGCACAGGAAAATTTCCCCCTTGAGGACACAATGAGAAGGTGGCCATTTGCAAGGCAAAAAGCGAGACCTTAGGAAAACCAAATCTACTGATGCCTTGATCTTGGACTTCTGACTTCCAGAACTGTAAGAACATATATTTCTGTTGCATAAGCAGTACAGGCTGTGGAATTTTTGTTAGGATGGTCCTAGCAGGCTTATACAGAGGGAGTGCATGTCAGTAGGAATCTGGAGATTTCTAGTTACTACCTTACATAGACTTTTGCCCCTCTCGCCCCCATCATGATTTGTCTTGTTCCCTTTGCAAGACCTTACACTGGGCTAGGTGGAGCTTTGATTCCTACATGCCTGTTCCAGTGCAGTTGAAGACGGCTGGAGAAACACACACAAGACACCCAGACATACTTGAAATTCAGAGCTCCAAATCCCAAATCTCCAGTAGGCCCTTACTGCTACAGAGCAATAAGATTGTTGTGTCCCTGTTCTAATTCATCTCCACTATCCTCAGTATAATCTCACATTGTTTCCTCTTTCTAAACATCCACCATCCTTTCTCCTCCCCTCGCATAATTTAGTACCTTGCTTCACTTGATAGAGGAAAAAAGACAAACCAGAAGAAAGCACTTCTGCTGCCTGTTGCCGTCATGTTCAATCACCTAACCACCCACATTACACTTGGAAGTTCTGCTGTCTCCTCTGTACATGAATATCTCCTGCAACAGGTCTGAGAAAAAAGGGCTTGCAGAAGTGACAAGGAACCCTTATTAATGGACGGATGCTGTGACTGTAAGAGTGGATTAGTTTTTAGAGCAGGTCATTCCCTCTTGCACGTGTGCCCTTCCACCTTTCTGTCAGGGTATCATACAGCTCTCACCAGACGCAGCCCTCTAGTCTTGGACTTCTCAGGCTTCAGAACCATGAACCAAATAAATTTCTTTTCACTGTAAGTCACCCAGTTCCAGGTATTCTGTTATAGCCACATGAGATACTGATATATCTCAGCCAAGACACTGATATATCTCAGCCACCTTCACATTTGCCCACTAAATGGCATTGCCCTCAGGAATTCTGCTGTTCACTGCATGTTTTAGTTACTTTTCTCTCATTGTTGGGACAGAATACTCGACACCCAAAGTTAGGGGAAGAAAGGTTTATTAGCTCACAGTCTGCAGAGGTTTCAGTCTATAGTCCGCTGGGTCCGAGGCAGGGCGGCATGGCAGACTGGCAGCCGACCGGCCGCAAAGTAAAGTCAGTAAATGCAAGGAATGTATGCAAATAAGCAATGCAAACAAGCAGCTAGTTAGCTTCTTCCTGTATCTTTTATCTAGGCTACCTGCCCCCAGGGCAGCCCGCACTCCCACCCCCAATCTCAGTCTCACATCCTTGATCCCAGCAGAACCACACCAAATCGATCAATTAATTTAGTAATCACACACTCTAGATCCAGCTATCTCTTACCACGTGAGGCTTTGGGGGGACATCTAGACACAAACCATAACACTGCACGAGTGTGTGTGTCTACTGTACATGAATGTAGTGACAAAGTAGCACTAATAAATGTTAACTCTGCTGTTGATGGAGGTGCTGAAATCACTAAAGGCTAGGCACAAAATGGCTAAAAAGATACTGAAAGCAAACTGTAATTATAGTTTAAATGGCAAAACCTTATTTTCAATGTTTTTCCTTTATATTCTCCTAGAGATTTAAAATCAACCCCCAAAATATATAGAATCCTCAACTAAAAATGGAAGTGGGTCCTGTCTCTGACCCTTCAAGAAACACTAATTTATCCAAGCTTCTGATCTGCATGCTCCTTTCCACAGCCAGTTATCAAAGTAAGTTTAAAGGCTCATGTTCAAGGTCAAGGATGAAATGGAATCAGGCATTCGTCTCCTTGTAGCCAAGCAGAAGAAGGAAAACATGTCCACCAAATTCATTAACTCCCTTCTGCAAGGACCCAAAACCCTTGACACATCACCTCAAGGCGTGGGCCTCAGAGCCCCTAACACCAGGTAGAAATAACACCTGATACGGATCAGACTAGGTATCAAGAACCACCATTTATGGTTTCTGAAACACGTCATCTTTCAAAATCTGCTGGGGACAAAGGGCAAGCTCCCAGAAGTTGATATTTTTAGGACAAGCAATTTCAGTTTTTAAAACGATTATAATTCTAATGAAACCGCTTTTAATAAACCACGTTATTGCAGTTAAATCCAACTGGAACTGCTCTGCAGCAAGTGGTGTGTCACAACCTGAATAAGACCCCTCTCCACCTTCTCCTCCCCTCCCAGTTACACGCTGATGCCTGTATGAGAAGATCCCAATGTACCTCAAGTCAAAAACACAGTACAACAAAAACTCCCACTGTCCAAAAGATCTCAGTGTTAATTAAAGCCATCAGCCCTGTGGTAAGCATGGCATTTGACTTTAACTCCCCATGTTCTTTTGCCTTGAGAATAAAAAGAAAACAGTATTTTTAACCTCTCATTTTCTTTAAATATCTGTGGTGTGGTTTCGACAGAAAGGTCTTCTAGAATTAATCAAATCTAAAAATAAAGCTTCATCTTCTCCCTAAAATTTTCTAGACATGGTTAACACTTGTTGGTAACTCAAAAGAAGGGAGATGGCCTCTTTTGATAAATGGGTTTATTCTTTCAACAAATATTTATTAAACTCCATTTGTGTGCCAGGGACCACACTAAGCGATGAGCCTTTAGAGGGGAACAAAGCAGTGGTGAAGATTTCCTGAAGGAGTTAAAGTGGAAACGCCTAGGGTAGAAATCGGTTAAGCGTTGGACATAGGCTTGAAGACTGACAGAGAAAGGAATCGTTAGCAGCAAAAGAACTAAAATATTTCATCAAGTTCTTAATTCAAATGTGTAGTGAGGAGATCCTCTCCAGGGGCAGGCTCCCCCTTTAATCTTGGATTTTCCAGCCTCCTGAATCGTAGGCCAATACATGTCTGTTAATTACAATTACCCAGTGTGTGGTATTCTGTTGTAGAAGCACAAAATTACCTAAGATGGTTACAATAAGCTGATGCCTTCAAGAACCTTCTGGATTCAGAGACTCAAGGTAGAATCTGATTGCTCTTAGCAATCATTACCTAAAGAATTCATGCTGCTGTAGGACAGATGATTAACCAGCACAATAACATTGCCTAGTCCACATCCCTTCATGTGGTAGACAAGGAACTCATGATAGACCTTGCCAAATTCGAATTCATGAACTTCAGAAACAATCTTTTTTATTCTTCTCATTCTAAAATTCCTAAGCAATAGCAAAATAAAACAAAGAAAAAAGAGGTTTGATGATGAAGAAAAAAATTAACTTTTTTGCATAGGATGGTACATTTGTCCTCATGGATGTTACTGTGTTTTCAAAACTTTGTACAAGTGGTACCTACCACCATGTAAGCTTTCTGTAGTTTATTTATGTTGTTTGATTTATCTGGCATTTTAATGTGAAGGTCAGTTTTATATTCATTTCAGCCTTTGTTTCTTCCAAATCAAAATATTTGCTTTGGCTATACCGTAGGAGATTTCCCAGAAAGTTTCCTTCTGGCTGTTAGTATGTTAGTTTACTTTCTGTTCTCCAGCTCTGTGGAGACAGTTCAGAAAAGATTGACTGTAATCTCTGTGTTGCTTGTTTGTTTTTCATTTCCTCACATTTCAAATCTGTTTGGTTTTTGTGTGTTGGCCTCTCACATGATCAACATTTGCTTGATAAATGTTTACTGATTTGATTTAATATAAAAAAACACTATGAGCAAAACAATATAGTTTAATTGGCAGAATTTGCTTCGGATTGCCTTAACCTTGTCTCTGCATGTTTAGCACAACCCAGAAAGTCCCATATGACTCTGTGTGCCAGTGAGTCACCGTATCCCCCCACAAAGGCATAGAGATAAACATCGAAGTGCCAGGAAATGAGGACTCGAATCCACCTCAAAACCACCAAATTCCCAACCCGTTTAACCTTGATAGCTACATCGTCAGCATTTCCCATGTTTCCATTTACTTTCAAATGTGTCCAAATTCATATTATCTGATTCCGACTCTGGCCAAATTTTTACCATTATAGGCAGAAAGAATTTAGTGCTAAATGTTTGAGTGAAAGCAATGAGGTTAAAGGAGGCTTCTTGGCGCTCGTCAGAGGGGAACACTGGCTTCTTTGTCCTTTCAGATTCTCTAGGGCTTGGGCCTTGCCTCTTCTTGGATAACATGCTGCTCTTCGACATGCTGGGCTTCTGCCAGGTCTGCTTCTCAAACCTGCTCATAAATTACTCCCTTCGGGCAGCCTGAACGCGGAGATGAACACAGCGGCTCCCTGTCTTCAGCGCTTAGACGTCTAGAAAGTTGCCCACCCATCTTGTGAATGTAACACCTGATATAAAATTTCTCGTTACAGACACCAAATTCTCTCTCCTAGGAGATCTGAAACTGCATGCTCTGCTCTTTGTTAAGGCCTTTTATTTTTATTGGAAAGCCCTTGCCAAATGTTGGCCACATTTCACTCCGTCTGATCCAGGCTTTTTATCTCTTCTCACCCAGACAAACGCAAAATGCTGCATTTGCTGGATGACCAGGCAATCCATTTCCAAGATCTGCTTGTACACAGTGCTCCGCCTAGTCAGGGTGCTATGCAAGTGCCCCAGAGGTATTTCTCAGGTTCTGGCTGGACTATTGTGACTTTTTCAACAAAGGCCTTACAATTTCAAATGGAGTTTAGGTAATTTGATTTTAGAAGTGTCAGTGGTTCTTCTCTAAGTCTTTGTACACCAGACCTACAGAGAATTAAATGCTAGATTAGATGTGGAGTGGTGGAATTATGGAACACAAACATTACTTGGCAAGTGACCTTTCTGACAGACGCATATTGAAATCTGCTTGCAAAGCTATGCCTTTTTGGCTTGTTTGTATTCCAAGGTGTGGTCAGTAAATTTTACATGCAGCTTGAGTGAAGAGCTGGCCCGTGTCTATCGTCAAGGACAATGAGGCGGAAAAATCCAGAGATCACAAAACATTCATTAATCCTCCTTCTTATTATGAATAATACTTGGTATTCTTGTAGTTTCTGTTTGGTATGTTCCCTAGAGACCTGAGTAGGTTCAGGTGACCCCAGGAAATAGAGAGGGAAAAAACCTGCTGGGATTGCCTCTGCCCTGAGCCATCACAGGAAAGGGTCAAGATTGGAGAGGAGGAGAGAGAGAATGCAGGATGCTGGAGAAGTCTGCAAGCCAAAGCAGACTCCACACCAGCCTCTACAAGACGTAGCTGGTGTACATTTGGCCTTATGGTTTCCTTCATGTGTTTGTCTTAGAAAACTGAACATTACGGTAAAAAGCTGAAGAAAGTTCAGATAAAAAGAAATCTTGTGCCCAACTCTGAGCACAAGCTTCCTGTTTGCTCATTTGTTCATCTACCGTATGTATTGTATGTTCTAGTGATCTAGCACAGAATGCTCCAAACAATTTCTTGCCCTCTTAGATCTTACTAAGAGGAAAACAGAGCATTAATCAGTAAATATACCAGAGAATTTTAGTTGATGATAAATGTTATCAAGAGGTGAGGGCTGCATTATATAGGGTGGCCACAGAAGGCCTCTCTGCAGGGGGCAATGCTTTAGGTAAGAATCAAGAGAATAAAGGAAGACCTCCCCGTCTAGAGATCTAGGAAAGAGAATGCCAAGCAGAAAGAATAGCAAGTAATAAAGGCCCTGACATATGGATGACCTGGGCATGCCTGAGGAAGCAAGAAGGCTAGAATATAGTGACAGAGAAGGGGTGGGACAAGTTGAGCCTCCACAGAGGCCTTCCGGTATGAGACCCTGCAGATCACGCAGGTTGGCATTTTATTCTTACTGTAATGGGAGTGGAAAGAACAGTGCATTGCTTTGGGTTGAGTGTTATGGGAGACCTAAATCCTAGTAAAGTCAGTTCACAGTGCTAAATATTCCAATCGTGCCATCTTTCACAGTCCTGCCTAAGGTGTATCAGTTAGGATTAGGATATATCCGTTTGTCATACACTGCTCCACCTCCAATATCCAGTGGCACAAGTGACCTGTGCTGGGGCCTTTACTCATCTTTGAAATATTTATCAAGTACAGTGGGATACAAGTGAGATATGTAATAGAGATGTGGTAGAGATACAAGTGAGAGATACAATAAGACAGTGAGCAAATTAGATATGATCCTGGCTATAATGGAATTCATAATCTATCAAAAAGACTGGCAATTAAATTATTTTGATACGATAGGAAAAGTGCAATACCTTGGAAGCCTATAACAGAATAATCAGGTGACCTGGTAAAGAAAGACTTCCTGGAAGAAATGATGCTTAAGTTGAATTGAGGATTAAATAGGAAAATGCTGATTGTCAAGGAAGAGAAAGAGTTTTCCAGGTAGAAGGAATGACATACAACTGGATGAGAGAAGGTTCTTGAAATAGTTAAGCAATTTAAATAATTTCATTATGATTGCAGCACAGGGCAAGATTGAGAGGTGAGAAATGAGGCTGGAAATCAGAACATACCTACAGGCCAAGTTATACGGTTAGATCTTGAATCCCTTGTGGGGATGTTAATCTGTATTCTATTCTGATGACAATAGGAAACTTCTGAGGAGTATGGAAAGTGAATTAGGAGTGGGAAGGATGTGGCTAGAAAAGTCATTAGAAGGCATTGTGCTAATTCAGGTGAGAGATGATAGCAATTTGACCCAAATATTTACCATAGAGACAAAGTAAAGCTGACTGATTACCTACATATTTATTCATGTTTTAGAACAATGACTTGGAGCCAACTCTCTCTTGAAGGGAACTGAGCCAACTAAATATACACAAAGTGAAACTGAGGTAGAGAAAAGTTGAAGAGACTGTGATGGGCTGTGTGAACTAAATTTATAAAGCAGTAAAACCTGTGAGTATGTAGATGTTCTAAGAGGACAGCTATGTAGAGTACTGTATAGAGAAAGATAAGGATAGTAGGAAGAAAGAGACTATGTAAAGAGAGAGCATGCACGAGAGAGAGACAGAAACAGAGAGACAGAGAGATGAGTAAGTTACTGGAGCCGGACTTGTTCATGACAACTTTATCTAGGTTCATTTTCATAGGTTTAGCTTTATTAAGTATTCTACTCTCAAACTCCTACGATCCCTATCTCCCTATTGTTCCACATACGAGAATCTCTCCCTCTTTCCAAACTAACTTAATTATTTTTCTTACAATGTAAAGAATCTGAGTAACAGTGATTATTTTATACAAACCAATTCTTATTTATTTGTTTTTGTTGTATGGAGGCCTTCACACAGAGCTACACCCCCAGCCCTTTTGTTTTATTCTACTTTTTATTTTGAGACAGGGTCTCTCTAAATCTCTAAATCGCCCTGGCTGGGGTCGAACTTGCACGCCTCCTTCTTCAGACTCCCTGAACGTTGGAATTATAGGTTTGCACCACCATGCCTGGCTTCAAATCAATTCTTCAAGAAGTTAACAAAACAGAATGTAAGTTAAGACAGTTGTAATGAGAAATAACTTGTGAGTGATCATAGATGTACATATATAGGTATCAACTGCTTTCAATATGGTAAGCCCAATGATGACCAAAAAGTGGCTCGAAAAACATGTGCAAAACAAAGAGTGTTAACCGGCCATGATGCTTCATGGGCCTCTTCTCTTGGGGAATGGTGCCAAACTGCAAGGAACCACTTCTGAGTCAGAACATAAACAAGAGGCAGTTATCCAAAGAAGCCTCAGGCCAAAGACAGGGGACAAACTGACTTTTGGTTAAGAAGTGTTTTGGTATATTCTGTAGAAGTTGGATTAAATGTCAAGGGAGAAGTGAGGAGTTCGTGGAAATCCCAGATAGTCAATTTGGAAAATATTTAATAAATAAAATAACAAAGACTAGTTGGCTGAATTTAGAAAGATCGAGGAGAAACTGAAGGGACTGGGGAAGAGTTATAGGATTAGATTAGGTGGTGGATTCTGGGGGGAGACAGTGTCATTAATTTAGGTGAGAAATACAAAAGAACAAGTTTTGAGAGTAATGGCAAGTTCATCTTGCCATTACTGTTGGGCTTGAGGAATACTAGTGTCATCCCATTTATGGAGAGAAAGAAAACTGTGAGAATTGCTATTACCAGCAACGGTCTTCCGTTTTATGCAAGAAATTCAGATCCAAGGTCACGAAAAGACACTCGAGTGTGTCAGAGTTGTTCTTTGACTAGGTGCCTGGTAGAGGGTGGGAATCATTTACCAAAAGTGCAGAAGAGGAGGCTACACCACTCACCACTTATATCCAAGATTTGCCTGGGAACAATTAAGCAAGTTCGAGTGTATGCATCAGATGAGGGCAACAGTTAAGAAAACAAGAACAAGATGTATGCAACAAATGCCACAAAAGTCCACCAGTGAAACAGCAACTGAGGAAAAGGAGATGGATGCGGGGTGACGCAGAGGGGCAGCCTTGATCTCAGAAGACACAGCACGCTTACAGTTGCAGCCCAACAGACAAGGCAAAGATCAGGACCCAGAGGAACAGCTGGGTGGGAGGAGGGTGGACAGGAGACTCAGGGGCCCCTGCAGCTTGCAAGGGAGCCTGAATTCTGTGAGGCAGACAAAGGGTGATAAGGCAAAGATTAGTCAGTGAGACACAGTTACTATGTGGGTTCTTATATAACTTACAGTCATTAAAATTAATTTTACCTCTGAATTTTCCTGAAAGTCTTTACAGTTCTTTGGATAATAATATCCAGACAGATGAGATTAAGGCAAGACTGTTATCCAACACAGACACAAAGATAGCGCCTTGCTTCTTGGTTTCACATGTGAGGATTAAGGGATTTAGATAATTTGAGAGGGCTAAGTAAGTGTTACACTGATTTAGAAAATCCTGAGGGTATCACATGATAATTCTGTGTGAGCATTTTTGGAGAGTGTATTTAACTTTTACTGCTCTGGCTTGCTTTGGCCACTGAATGGTGTCAAGCAAATGATGTAACTTCCTTCGTCTGCGATTCTCTAGTCTGTAGAATGGAGGTTGTAATTCCTTTATTCATTCAGTAAACGTTTTGTGAGCACCTACTATGTTCCAGCACTACTCTATCCACTGCTTACTACCCAAAATATAGTTATTTTGAGACTCGAAATGAACAAACATAAGTGAAAATGTTTCACATAGTGTCTAGAATCTCTCTGTATTAGATTTTTCTATGACAAGGCTTTTTTGACTGAAACAAGATGGGTATTCAAGCCATTACTGGGTCAGGCAAACAATAGACCAAGAGACCCAGAGTGTTTGTAAATACTATGGTGTTTTGCAGAGAGAAAAAAATTTGACTACACTAGGGAATCGAAGAATGAAAAGACCTTTGAAGGTCCTCAGGCCTTTTTTGAAGTAGTAAGATGAAGGCCGTAAGTAATATAGTTCTATGTCAAGGTTACTCTGGGAGGTTTGCAGATTTGCAATGAAGCATCAAGGTTGTCCCAAGTCCAGACTGGAAAAGCGAATGTGCTTCTGGGTCTGAACATTAGAACTACCAGGCAGTGTTTGCTTCTTCAACATTCAGAGTTGAGATGCATAACGAAATAATTGTTCATGTGAAGTATTTTTAACTGTAAACTCTGCAGTGCAGCCACTGAAACCTGAGAAGAGAATTTGCAATTCAAAGCAAATATTTTGAATTGACTGCACAAGGGCCCTGACACTTTAGGTATTAGCATTTGCTCGTGCTCTGAGTAATTCGTTTTTAAGAAGGAAAGAAAAAAGCTGACTCAAGCTGAATAACACGCTTTCTCTAAGGCTCACTGATATGTTACTTTTGCTTCTGAAGTGAATTGTTTCATTAGCAAAAGGTACAGCTTCTCCCACTTCCCTTTTACAAAATGAACTTTAGCTCAGATCCTTAAAAGTCTAACGAGGATGGCCAAAAGCCGTGCCAGGTGTTATGGTTTAGATGGAGATGTTCCCCTAAGCCTCATGTACTCATGGGCAGGGCTTTTGGAAGGCGACTGAATCATTCAGACAATATAGCGGACTTGCTGTTAGGAGGCAGGGCCTGGTCAGAAAAGGTAAGTCACTAGAAGTGACTTCACTTCCTGTTTCCTGGCTGCCAAGAATGGGCAGCTTTTCCTTGGCCATGCCCCTCTGTGATGCCATTCTGCCCCAGAGCTGGCTGAATGTAACTCTGAGCCCAATAAATCTTTCCTGCCTTAAATTGTGAGTATCAGATATTATGTTTCAGTGAAGAGAAAGTAACTAAGATACCAGGTTGGGATGTGCCTAATCACCAAGGAGAGAAGGGGAAGATCAAGGTCTTTTAAATCTTCTTCCTCAGGGCTCACAAGGCGGTAACATTACAAAGCATGACAACTGCAAATGTCTATTTAGCTTTCAATTTTTCCAACAGAGTACAAGGTCTTCAAGTGTTGAAATTATGTATTATTAACCATAGTGACTCCACCTGCTTGAAAAGCAATTTTTAGGAAGGGTTCAATAAATGTTCTGTAGTAAGGAAGTGGATCAATGAATAGAGGAATGGGTGGTTGGTTGGGTAGATGGATGCATGAATCCTGGATTCTTGGTATTAAAGAAAAATTATCATAACAGTAAAGGAAATAGTGCTAAAGTGAAGGGAGGACAAGACTGATTGATTGACTTAGGACAAAGAGTTGCCAAGGACGATTTAACACTAGAGTTATTGGGAAGAAGAAAACTTGGATCAGTTTTCTTTTTTCAGTTTCTTCTAATCCATTCCCAACAAGGCCAGTCAGTACCTCTAATAGAGAAAGCTGCTAATGGATGAACAGGGCTTCCTTGTGGTGCTCAATAAGTAAGAGCTCCAGCACTTTCAGAGAAGCACAAAGGCTTGTCTCCCTCATTTCTGCCAATGGCGGCAAGGGCCCCATCTGCCAGCGGTAGACAGGGTTCAGAGTTCCCTGGGCCACTGCTCAGTCATCATGACACAACAAGAGTCAACAGTCTTCCCATAAGAAATGGACTATGAGGGAGAGAAGGGTAGAGGAGTTTGGGGAGTGGAGTCAGCACAAGCTTGTTTGCAGGCTTTAGCGCGACTGGGGTGAGGTCCAGGGAAGTGCATTTGGTAACTAGGGATTTGGTTGAGCCACTAGCAATAAGGCACCAGCAGTATAATCTCTTTTGCCCTCAGGGCATCTCAAACCAAGACTGACAAGATGGAATAATAAAAGCACACCAATCCATCAACCTTTCCAAGAAATCGAGAAGGGGCCCCAGTGAAAGCCCTGCAAACATATAAACCACAAGGAAAGGGCAGCCTTCGGGGCAGCTTGTTGCCTAGGAGGTAAAAGAGCTGGATGTGGATAAAACCGCATTTCTGCTCCCTGAGCAATGCTGATTCAAGGGCTTTGGGAAGAGACTGTACCATAAGAATGGTCAGCAGGGAAGACCGTCTCTGCCCTTCTGGCCAGTGGCGCTTGAGAATGGAAAACACCCCCAGGGCTCATGTGCACAGGAATCCCCCTGGCTTGTGATTAATTTCAAAGAGCTCAAAGTCCAAGCTTGTAATTCATACATTTGGTAGAGTAGAGTATGTTGGAGGGAAGGGGCCAGGGAAGCTTGATTTTGTATATTATTCTACCACAGCTACCTCTCACTGTTAAGGAGGTAGGAGAGAGTGGTATCAAGAGCATGGATTTTGGAGCCGAGTGTTAAGGCTCCAGTCATGGCTCAGTTTCTTTCTAATCTGAGACCTGAGCAAGTTCCTTCGCCCCTCTAAGTCTCCATCTTAGAGGAGGAAAATGAGAGCATCTACCTCATAGAGTTTGTAAGTGGACTGATATAAGTAATCCAAGTAGGTTCTGGCATATAATAAGACTCCATAAATACTGGCATATGTACAAAATAGAACTTAAATTATAAAATATAATCATATCACATTTGGCCAAGCATTTGAAAGTTTCCTACTTAGTTGCTAGTACAGCAGTCATTTGTCTTGGGGCACGATTATGGAGGATGAACTAGGTCACGGTCAAAAACATGCACCATAATACATTCTCAGCAAGGTCCCTCGTTAAACTCTTAAAAAATTAGGGAACAAAATTTGGAACCCATAACACTATTGGGCCAAAACCTAAAAGCTGTATGTCCTACAGTGACAACGGTGAGGTCCACTACTTTACTTCTAGCCCACCCAAGCTAAAAATAACCACGGGCAACTTACAAAGCTGCTTCCACTGAGGGAAGGCTTCTAACATTTCGGTGCCTACATAAATAGATATGACCTTGATCCTATTTGAAAGGCGTGTGATTGACACTGCCACGGAAGATAATTAGTAGGGGACAGCAGGAAAGAAAATCTGCTATTTTGGGGGTTACCATGAACAGACAAAGAAACTTTAAAAACATAGATAAGAGAGTGTTGATGAGCTGATAAGTAAAAATTTTAAGGGCCTGTGAACTTTATGGATAAATCTAAATTGAGTCTAAACTGTGTTGGCTCAGCAGTTCCATAATGGCAGGACTTGGTTACTCTCCCGCTTTTCTCTCCTGGTTACATAGTGGCTGCCATAGCTCTATGCATCACATTCTTGCATAGGCAGGAAACAAAGGTACCACCGTAGTGAGAGCACTCTTCTGTTTTAGAGAAGAAAACAACTTCCTATTGGCCTCTGGCACCCTGCCCCTGACACGCATGTGATGGAACATGGGACCAATCCCAGGGAAGGGGTAGGGAAAGCGGGTACTTGATTCCCTGTCACTGTGGTTGAAGGGCAGGCACAGGCACCGGTCAGGAATGAAAAAACGTATAAGTAATGAGATTTTAATAAAGGACATTAAGAAATGATAAGGGGTGGGGATGTAGCTCAATGGGTCAAACACTTGCCTGGGATGTCCAAGGACCCGGGTTCCATCCCCAACACCGAGAAAGAGAGAGAGAGAGAGAGAGAGAGAGAGAGAGAGAGAGAGAGAGAGAGAAAGGAAAAAAGAAAGAAAGAAAGAAAAGAAGAAAAAAAGCAAACAAGCAAGCAAAAGCTAAGAGATTAACAACCACCTCAAAATTTCCCAGACTCATTAGAAAAACTTTCTAATGGATCAAGTTATATATGTCATGTAAAACCGCTATGCAAACTCTTAATATCTGAATTTCTGTTTTTGAAAAAAAAGCCTTTAAAAAGTAGGTTGTCATTTAAGGATGTCTGGAGCTTACATGTAAGAATCACTGCATTTTAAGCCTTGTAGTTTACCTCTGGGAGATAAAGTTCGGGGCAGGCCCCAGAGAGTTATCCTGGGCTTTAAGGAATTCTTTGTATCACATGCTTCTTCTTAATTCTTTTTACTTGCCATTCCTCACCTCATATCTCTGTCACATAGCAGGGAGTTGGGAGTTGAGTTTCATGCCTTTAATTGCACATACCTGGAATCAAAAATGTGCTGGGCAACGCTGTGGTCAAATGGCAATGCTACAAGAGCAATTCATTAAGAAGGCAGAGCCATATGAAAACAGAGCTTTACTATTTCCAAATAAAGACTAATAAATATCTTATATATTTGATAGTACAGACAATACAAGTTGATAGGCCATGGGCATAATAGTAAGCAATCACACATGTACCTAAGGTTACCTGTATGTGTGAAAATCATACTTTTACAGCTTCTATCTTCTTTCTTTGGGCTGGCACAATAGTATCATCATAGCAAAGCAGAGTTGGGGTGAGGAGAACTAGGTCAGAAGTCCTGGAAGAACAGAAGGCACGTGAAAACGGGCCCTGCATCCTGGTGATTAGAGGTCTTGGTTTGGAGTGAAGATGACAAAATACTAAGGATGAATAGAGGAAATGTTGTTCTTGTCAAGGCAGGAGGGAATTAAATAGAGATGAATGAGATATAATAAGAGGTGGGAGGGGGTTCTGGTCCAGTAAGTGGGCCTAAGCTTTGGTAGAAGAGGAAACTTAAAAAACAAACAAACTTCTCTTGGAACGTTTCAAGGTAACTGAAAATCTTCCTATTTTCCTGTTTCTACTTTCCCCCAATCTCTAAAAAAACCTATGGTACCCCAAATTCCTTGATTGAGGGGGTCTTTCATTTCACAATTAGAGACAAAGTTTCACAAGGAAACCAGCTGGCAGAGGCAACATGAAACTCTCACTAAATGTTAAAGACTGACACTAGATCCTTCGCTATTTGGGTGGAAGAAGTAAGGGAAGGGGAGGCTCTGGCATAGGAAGGCTTTCCATAGGAAGAAAGAAAATACGTTAAAAGAAACAAATGAAACAATAAGGGCTGAAGATGTGGCTCAGTGGTAAGCACTTGCTGGGTATGCTCGAGGCCCTGATTCTATCCCCAGAACTGTAAAAAACAAGCAAGCAAACAGTGAAGAAACATTTATTGAGCATTTATGCGTTAGGTTCTAACTGCTTCGTATGAATTAACTCATCCAATCACTAGAACATTTTGTCTGAGGCAGGTACTATTACTATTATTTATCTCTATTTTAGGGAAGAGGAAATGGTGCCACAGAGAGGTAAGATAATTTGCCCAAGGTCACTGGGGCAGGGCCAGTGTTTGAATTCTAGCCCAAGAGTCCACATTCTTGGCCTCAGATGCAAAGAAATTTGGCTCGGAGAGAAGATGACCAGAAGACAAACTTTCCCATATGGCCAATGTTACTGAGAGCATGTGCTTTCACGGGTTAGGGGTAAGGAAGAGTTTCGTGGAGGGGCTTCGTGCGTGCAGCACTGCGTATCTGCTGCTGGAAGGACTGATGCTGCAGAGGTGCCACATTCTGTCTTAAGGACCATCTGACACCTTCTCAGTCTTACGTGCACACAGTGTGGCTGCCTGATCCTAGTCCAGTTATTTAAGCTCTCTGTGCCTCCAAGCCTACCTTTGGAAAATGTGTTATTTCCACTTGTCAGCTGCCTGACCCAGAGGAATGCAGAAAGGGCCAATGATCTGGCATATGTAAAGTACTCTGAGCCAGAACCCGTAACTGAGCTTGTAGAGAACACTATGACTTGCAGTGGTATTCAGACTGACAGAAGCAGTACAACATTCTCCTGGTACCTCCTCTAGATGTTTTTGGTTTGACTGCCCGATCACCCTTTAATATAGCAGCAACTGGTCTGGTAGGGCCACCTCAATTCTTTTCTAGCCTAGTAATGTGTAGCCCCAAAGGAGGGCGACTGTCTGGTGGACTTGGGAGATGCCCATGTTGTCTGGGACAATATTAAGAGATAAGAATTCCTAATTCAAAATAAGGATCTTCAAGTCAGGACTTTGAAAGTAGTGCTTATCAAAGACGATTAAAAGAACTGGGCCCTCTCCAAGGAAACTTTTAACCTAATAGAAAATACCACATATTAGAATTTAATTCCAATGATAGTAATCTAACTGATACTACCAAGGGCAAAACAGTTGCAAAGTTTTTTTTAAAAAAAATAGTGATTTACAACAAGATGTGGAAAAAAGGCTTCCTGAGACAAGTGGAATAAAGGAAGGAGTCTCAGCTGTAGATCTGATTAAGAACCAGTGGTCACAAGAAGTACATAGTCAGGTTTTTTAAAAGGAGAATGTGTCTGATTAATCCACACTCACACAGCCTAGTGAGATTTCCCTCCCATATTTTCAAGCATAGAAACACCAGTTACTAACTTATTTCACCAAATAAAAAGAAACCAAAAGCAGAAAGGCAGAAGGGTGGTCACAGTGTTTTTAATAGATGCAGTTATTCAACTCATAATATTCAACGTTGTATTCCCGTCTCCTGAGGGACAAAAATCCTACCTGGTGGTAGTCATGCTTCCCTGGACCTGAGAGGAAGCAATCCCTGTGAGCTAATAAATACACACAGTCAGTAGATATTCAAGATTACATATAGGACAGATGAAGAGTTTACAGGAAGAGTTGAGAGGGATGAAGGAAACTGAAGACAAAAATAAGATGGTAGGTGATCAAGACCATACACCATAGGAGGACAAAGGAATTACAAACCGAAAACAAAGAAAACAGCAGATGGTTTTTAGAGTGCTACTGTGATTCGGACAATTTCAGTTAAAAGCTACGATGTGCCAGGTACAGTGGTACATGCCTATAGTCCCAGGTCCTCGGGAGGCTGACGTAAGATTGCTTGGGCACAAGAGTTAAGAGTCCAGCCTGGGAAACAGAAGAGACCTCAAAAAAAACCTGTGATCAATTGCAGCAAAATTTGGTTGTAAGAAATTTGTTTTTACAATGTGCTGTAGCTTGCATCTTGACTGTTCTTTAAAGATCACATATTAAAAGCTTGATTGCCAGCCTATGGCACTATTGGGAGAGACAGGGCCTAGTGGAAGTTCACTCTTTGGGGGCATGCCCTTGCAGGGGATATTGTGACCCTGACTCCTTTTGGCTTCCAGCTGTCTTGAGTTGGACAGGCCTCCTCTGCTATGTGCCCCTACCACCACGTATTGCATCACCACAAGCCCAAACAACAGACCAAATAAGCAGCCTGAAGCCTCTGAAAGTGTAAACCAAAATAAACCTTTCCTACTTATAAGTTAATTCACTCAAGTATTGAGTGGTAGAAAACATGCACAATCCTAAATCTCCATATCTGGCAGTGTTTCCTTGTATCTGTGTAACAGGGATGTAGAGACTGAGTCTGCAGATGCCCAAAGAGTAAAAGCAGGGTGAAGTTTGACATTTCTGCCTTCACTTTTGTATCTCTCTCCCTAAGTACCTTAAAAATCCAGATAAGACTCCTGTTTAGCTCTGCACATGGGTGTGTTAATCACTTAAGGAGCTCTGTCTAGAAACTAGTAATATAAGGTGTATTAGCCCTAAATTTATGTTGTCTACCTCATCCCCTTTCAAGATCGAAAACATTACGTATAACCAAGGTACTTTTCAGGGTTTGCAGGGACATTCAGTTGCTAGCTTTTACGACATTCTGTTTCCAGACCGCCTCAACCATGCCCAGAAGTCTCCAGTCATTCCCCCAAACCTGCAGTCACTTTGGACTCCAGGAAAAACAGCCTTCCAGACCACCGCACGGTGAGGTCACCCCCTGAAGTGGTTGCAGTTGCCCCATGACAGGAACCAAGGGTGCCCCTCGTAAGCGAACCTGTCAGCTCGCAGCTATCATCTCACCCTAGGAAGCGCCTTGACTCCCTCAAGCAATGACGGCTCTCCCAGAACCTCAAAGAACCATCCTGAGACACCAAGCAACCCGACCAGAGCTCAACCAGGATTACCTACCCGCTAGCTACGCAAAACCTCAACCCTTACCTTTGCTCCCACTTTCCATACAACCCCAAAGCTTCTGTCAGCCACTCAGAGACAGACCTTGAACTCATTCATCTGTCTTCCCAGTGTGGCCATGCTGATTAAAGATCCTTTCCTTCCCTTTACTGCTCCTCTCCTTGGGTAGCGTTTTGTGATACGTGGTTGAACCTAGTCCGTTGGGGTCCTCAGAGCAGAGGCTTTCACCCTGAAACATTTGCATGTCTTCTCTTTAAGCACACAAGGCCTTGTCTATTCCTCACCAAAGGGAAAATGCTGATGTAGATTCTTAGTGTAAGAAGAGTAAGGTGAGGCATAATCTTCCCTGGAATATTTACTTTATATAGAAAGATTTTCTGGTTGAAAGCTGGTGGAAGAGGAACAAGGATCTTCTCAAACCTTTGAGCAAAAGTGTTTCTGCTTTTGCTTCTGTCTTCCTTGGTCTCAGGTAGGATAGTGATTATCTGGTTTACAAATACATCTTCACAGAATGAAAAAAGTTTCCTTTCACTAAAAAACAGAAGAGTGAGATTTTTCTAAGGAAAAGACCATTTAGGTAAAATCTGTGGTTTTTAAAAATTTTCATTTGTATTAGTACATGCTTGCAGTATATAATGATCACATTCATTGTGGGCAATTGGTACATGAACATAACACATCTCATCTCTTGTGGTGATACTTTGGTAGGTCGTTGAAGGATTATTCTTGAGAAGTAAAGTGTCAGGGATACCAAGAGTGACTTCAAATCCTGTTTCACATGGCAGTGCTCGTGCATTTGATGAGAACAAGTGCATCTGGCAGGGCCAGTGCTCCAAGTGTCTGTTCCAGTGCTTGTTTACAGGAGGTTAAGGACAGCTTCCTCATTCATGCTCCTAGGGCTGCCCCACCCTGCCCTGGACTCAATAGAAGGAAGGGTGGAGTAGGTACACAGAGTTTTGACAATACTTCAATTCTTTGCACCCCAAATATTTACTAAGACAGTTGGGTAACTATAGGAAGCAGGCCTAACACTTTAAGTGCTGCCAGATGGAGAAGAGGTGAACCAAATGCTCCTCTGTTTGGTAAGGCTGTGTTTATGTGCCTATAACTAATACATAGGCAGCAGCACAGAAATACAGGTCTCCTCACACCCTCTTCAAACTGAACACCTATCTGAATATTTAGCTTCAAGGAAACCAGTTTATGCTGCTTCCACCCAGACATTGCCCTGTCTGAAGGCAGCTATTTCCTCTGCTTAGAATAACCTTTCTTCTAATCTAAATTGTATCTTTTCTTCTGATTCCTATCCAGCCTTCTCCACATCCCACTTCCTGTATTAAGCCTCTCCCTGTTGCCCCACCCCACAGCCATCCTTTTGTTCTTCAGCCTCCTACACCACTCACTTGATACCTACAAGGACATTTATCTGTTTATTCCCTCAGATCCTCACTCCCACCACCAGGCCTTGCACATAATAAAAATAGTCAACCTTTAAGGCACAGGCCAAGAAACAAGGATAAGTAGCATCATAAACATGTCTATCTTAAATTCATGCCTGTGTAATTTTTAAGCTCAATTGAAAAGTTTCCATGGTTAACACTTTTGAAATGTAGTAACTACTTAACGTGTAATCCCTCCCCAAGTGTCACAGATTTCCCTAGGAGGCATCATGAACAGCATTTGGAATGCATGGAGTAAAGGAAGAACAAGTAACGGAGGAGAATGACAGTCCTAAATCAACACTGGTGTAACCAACTCATCTGGTTTACTTGAGATTTTTCTTGGGTTTAACACTGGAAGTCTTGAGGCTGGGCAACCCTGAAGTCTCAGGCAACCCAAGAATTTGTCCACTCTGGTAGGTGGCCATTGAGCATCCTGATGAGAAACAAATACAAGTTAGATAATGGACTGAGCCCTCTTTATCCTCTATCATCTCAAACCTCAGGCCTCAGCCCCACCAAGGATGCTCTACTTTCTGCAGTGACAAGAGGGGGAGCAGGTCTTAGTGTTCAGATGCCAAGTAGGAACCCTAGAGACTTAATAAATTCACCCCACTTCTGAAGCCCTCTCAGGTCTAGGAAGACAAATGATCAAGGGAAAAAGCTTTAAAGGGAGTTCTCACAAAACAGAAACTAAAAGGAATATTCTGAACTGGAAAGGGTGACCTTTCTGGCATTAGTCCCCAAAGGAAAGTTACGGGCAGAGCTCCAGGAAGGCAAACATGCAAGGTCAGCAGGAACACTGATTTCTACTGCACATTCCTTGCCAAGCCTGCTAACTGCAGATCTGCAGCATCTGTTCTGATCATGTTCTGTGTGACCACTCCTACTCTGAGAACTAAGTAGCAACTCTGAGAACTGAGTAGCAAGATTAACAGGACGCCTGGAGTATGACTATGAATGTAGAATGTCACAGCATGGAGCAGAATGGAGTTGGGTTTTGTGAACATCAAAAACTGTTTTTTTCTTTATTTTTACATTTTTATTAGTACATGTTTGCAGTACACAGTAATTACATTAATTGTGGAAAGTTGATATATGTACATAATACATCTTAATTTTTTTACTCCTTTCCCTACCCTCCCTCTTACATCGTTTTGGAAAACAAAATGGACCTGAAGTAAGAATAACAGTAAGCATAATGATCACATTAATAATGGCATACGAAAACCAATTAGGGCTCTCTAATGTGTATCATGATTAAGATCTTCTTCCATAATGAAATAACAAAGTTAAGAATTTTACTCTGCAAAATGTATCACACAATGATTTAGAACAAAAACCAAAATGGTGTCATGGAAACTCTAATATATGTATCTCTGTATGCCATTCGAGGTTAAGACTGAATGGATTTCTTTCCATACCAACTTCCCTGACTGAAAGTGGCCTTGTGTACCCTAGTACAAGTGCAAGTAGGCCACTTAGCCTTGAGTTGAAATTTAGGGACTGGAATGCAGAAATATAATTTTACCACTAGGTGGTATTCTTTCCTCTTGTGGATTGTTGACAAGCTTATGTAACCAACCACAAACTAGCCCTAAACCAACCCCACTACAAAGGGCCAAGCTAGAATCCAGCAAATGGGATTAATTTTCATTATTCCTACAAATTCCTTCTTATCTTCCCATTTTAGAGTATTGAGTTTTCCTTCCATTGAGAGACTCCTGCTGGCAGCTGGCTAATTTACGTAAAGTATGGGAAACAGATCACACCCCTCCTGCAATCAAAACAGGAGAGTGAGCCCTTAAGAAGCAAGTACAGGTAGCCAGCTCTTTCCAGTTATCTCCAGGGAAGCAGCAGTTTCAGGTCAGCAAGAAGGCAAGAACTAGAAGGAAAGAGCATAAGGGATTGCAGGGCCCGCAAAGCCTCCTGCTTGAATTTTGATCTGAACTGATTTACAACTGAAAAAGGTTGATGGCTCAATGGAGACCAGAAGAGACTAGGAAAGTTACCAGAGAGATTCTGACAACTTCCAGAGTTAGCCAGGGAATCTGTCCCAGCCCATTAGCCTACCAAGTTTAGAAAGCAAAGCCCTGGAAAGGTGCCCCAGGGAGATGCCCCAGGGAGTCGGTTTGAATCTGGCCAAATGCTTACTTTTCAAAAAAGAAGACTTTGTCCTCTTGGGCATAGCAGGGTTAGTGCCAGAAGCTCTGTCAGGGAGAAAGGATGGGAAGTTGAGAAATCTGGGATATTAGGTCACCTGCCCAAATGAAGTAAGTTCAACAAATTCAAACATCAAGTCAATAAATAATTTCCCTTCTTAAAAGAATGACCCAAAATAATACTTGCTCATAGCTAAAATATCAAACAACTCAGCTTAGAGTAAAAGAGTGAAGGACTCTTCCCCCAGCCAGCCCACCTGCTCAGCTCCTCGCACCAAACATACTCAGATGGATAATTAGCTCTTTCCCACTACAAAACAAAGAAACAAACAATCAACCTATCTTTTTGGTTCTCCGCCTATTCATCTCACATATGTACAGATCGTCCATTTGGTTTGGTTTCATTTTTTTAAAAATTAGATATTAAAAAATGTATTTTATGTGAGTTTTTCCTAAAGTATATCATTGAGCTTTTCCAACTCTGCTTCAGTCTTTCTAATAAAATCACAATATTCCATTGTATAGATGTTCCATAACTTTATTTAGCTCATTGATGGACATCTATATTGCTAACAACTTCTTTTTCTATTACAAAAATGTTTCATAAATTCTCAAAGTATTATTGTGTATGCTTAAGCATTGTACTACGCCTTCTACAGAATATTAAGACAAGCAGAACATATATTTTGCCTTCTTGGGGTTTACTCTCTTGTGTGGGAGAACTACCTAATTGACATAAGAAAAATGTGACTTATATGCTAAATAGGTGGGCAAATAATACACTTTCCCAGGTAGGAGAGAGAAAGCTGCTATCTAGCCTGACAGTTGAGATTAGGGAAGATTTCACTAAATTGACCTCGTCTATATGGGAATTTCTTTCACATATTTGATATAAGGAAGCTGAGATGGAAGCTTGTAGACTCTTAACACAATCACCCTGTTCAACCATGCCCTGGGACAAAGGGCTCTATAAGTTTTGCTATTTGAATTTTCTTTAACAAATGTAATTTCAGGAAGACCTGAGAATATAATTTCAGAAGATCCTTCTTCCAAGCTTGTTTTGCTGGGTTATTCTACAACCTTGGCTGATCATCTTAAAACTCATTACAAATATACAACAAGAGAATGTTCTTTGCTCTTATCCAGAAGTTTCTGGGTAAATGTGTGACTTTCAAATAAAAAAATGCCATAGATAGTTGTATTATTCTTGTTACATCCTGTGTGGCTACCCAGAGAAAGCTATTTTATCTGTATACAAAATCCAACAGTATGATTTAAAAAGAAATACTTGAAACAACTTGCCTGTGATAGCAAATCTCTTTGAGACACAGCCTCCCCAGCAATCATGTAAGCATGCTGAAAGGAGAGTTTTTATTTTTAAGCAATCATAATTAGCAGGTCTTTTACTTATTAACATCTTCAAAGTGCTTTGAGTTCCTCCCTAGATGAAAGGTCCTGTGTGAGGACAAATTATTATTATGCTCACAAAATACACACACTAAATTCAGGAAAAGTGCAAATGGTTTAACTGCATGGCCAGCAATGTACTTGAGATACTTTGATCTGCCAATATAGCCATCAATTATTCTATATCCTTTACTCTCTAAATATATACATCAAAGCATTCTCATGTACATACCTTGTAAATCCAGCTGTTGATTCCAAAATAGTTCCTCTGAATTAACTCTTGTTTCGTTTTTTCTTTGTTGAGAGCTGCTGATTCAGCTTTTTTCCTTTTTTTAAATTAGGGAGAAAGTATAAGCAAACTTGGGTGTGAAAAGAAAGGTCACCCTATTTTCTCTACAGAGACGGCCATGACATTTACAAAATGTGTATTAATAAAGAGTATTTGATAACTAGGAAAATGTATATGATATCATAAGTGAAAAAAGCAAGATGCAAAAATTCAGAGAGTATTATCACAACTGTAGAACTAATAATTGCTAACAATTAAATGCAAATATGCCTCAATGATCTGAAAGCTTTACCTATGTAATATATTTCAATCTTACTATGACATGACTATTTTTATTCTTTTAGAGTTAAAAAAAAAACAAACCAAGGCTCAAACAGGTTAAATAACGAGGCCACAACCATTAAGTGGTGAAGCTGATGGGATTCTGTGCGGCACTGACTCCAAAGTTTATTCTCTTTGTGATGATTCTGTTGCCTTTTTGGGGGCGGGGGAGGCTTGCTGGGGATTGAACCCCACAGGTGAGGCAAGTGCTCTTCCTCTGAGCTACATCTTCAGCCCTCCTGCTGCCTTTTAAAAGTGATTGTCCCCAGGTAGAGAGGCTTGGAATAATTTTCCCCCTACTTTTTCATACTTACAAAAATTTTTTTAGAACAAACAAAACTAGCATAGCAACTACATGAATTAATTAAATAAGAAAGAGGGCTGAGTAGCTTTTTTTATGTATGGGCATGATGACTTAAGATAAACAGGTACCATGTCATTAAACTCAGAGTCTTCTAGGCCCCTGCTGCCTCATCTTTAAAATGAGGCCGTTGAGCCAAGAGTTTTCACAAGTACCTTTTAGTACTAACACTACTTTAGTTCGTTAGTTTCTGATTATGCTTCAGAGACTGCATTTTTCCTCAGCAGTCAATTGGTTCTAGTTCCCTAAATTTGTTCACACAGCTGTTAAGTACCAAGGGAAGAACTGTGAAGTTGATTGTGATTCGCTGTCAGCACCAGAGAAAAGACTACTTTTGTTAATGATGAATATTGCACGAGTGTTCATACAAAAGTATATGGTATAATCAAAAATGTGGTGAATGTTAAAATTTTTAAAATTTCTTACAGTAAAAGATACATTGCCACTAGTCTCCCTCAAAATACTCCCTCTTACTTGGAACACATTTATCCAATCACTTGTGCTACTTTCTGAAGCAGTTCTGAAAGTCCTCTTTCATGAATGTCTTTACAGAGTGTAAATGCTGCTGCTAAGTGCTATCCAACAGAAAAATGGGCTTGTAAAAGCATTATAGTGCAACCTTATCCACCTTAATCACCAGATCTGGCACCATGAAACTTCTGGCTCTTCCCCAAAGTCACAGTGACTACATAAGGCAAACATTTTGAATTGATTCAGGACTTTGAGGAAACCAGGAGAGTGCTGCTAAAGACCACAAAAGAGGACTTTGAGAACCCCTTCAGAAAGCAGTAAGAACAATTGGATAAGTGTGTTCAAAGCAAGGGGTGATTAAATGTGTCTTTTACTGTGATAAATCTTTTATTACTTAAACACACCATAATTTTCTATCACTCCGCATATTATGTAACTATTAAGTTATAATTGTGAATGAAGAATATGTATATATTTTACCTTACTGTATATATTTAAGGTATACCACATGATACTCTGATGTATAAAACATATTCCTAAAGCCAAGCAAATTATAATCTCCAGCATCTCAGTTACCTTTTTGTGTGTGTGGAAAGATTATTTAAAACCTACTCTTTCAGCAAAAATCTCAAGATCAATGCAATATTATTCTGCATAGGCCTTAGGTTGTCCATTTGATCTCTAGACTTGTTCATCCTACATATCTGCTCTTTTGTTTATTTTCACCTACATCTCCTCACTTGGTCTATCTTTTGATCTAATTCCAGAATAAGAGACAAACAAGTGGCACTGGAAATCAGGACTACTTTGCTGACCAGGGTTTGGTTTGGACATGTCTGGCATGTGAGAGTGAGATGCTCTTTGAAACAACAGGGAGAGTGGGTGTTTCCAGTTGAGAGGAGCATTTGATCTTTCCTTGGAAAATGAGTACCTGCACTACAAAGGGAGCTGCTCATCCACAGAAGACTGCGTCCCTCTGTAGGCCGCATGGAGCACCAGCCATGAAGAAAGGACGGAGCTATCTGCAGTGCTACAAATATTAACATGTTTGGGAAACATGAAGCATTTTTATTTCTAGCTACTGAGCATGACATTTATTTATCATTTCTATTTCTGAAAGTAGCCTCGTCTCTATTTGGAATGCTTTCATTCCTAGTCTTGCATTTTCCAACCCAGGGAAATGTAATGATTCAGCACATAACAAGTGTCCAACAAATATTAGCTCGATGAAGAAAGTAAATTAATATTTAAACTTTAATCAGATGTGCAGGCTTTTTCTCAAAGACAAGGTTTTCAGGAACTGTAGTACCCTTTTTTGAGTAGTACCTAGAATCCTATCTTCTTCAGACCCTAAAACCTTCATATACACCATCAATTTTTAAAAACTTTCTATACTACATCGATCAAAGATTCAAACATAAAAAAAGAAATTATTTAGTACAGAATATTAAACACTAGTGTACTAGAAAAATATAAGATTTTTTTATACTCTTGAAGTGGGAAAGATCTTTCTATTACTACTAACAATTCTGAAGTTAGAAAGGAGATAAAGTTTATGTAATTATCAAAAAGTTTAGGTTGGCTAAGACAAAAAACAACAAAAACATAACATGGAACAAGAAAAACAGAAGATAAACAAGAAACAAAACCAATATATAAAATGTTTTAAACAACCAATAAGAAAATGTTAGAAAATATAGCAGTAATAGAAAAAAAGCAAAGAAAATGAACTGAGAGTTCAGAGAAAATGAGACACATATAGCTCTTAAACCTAAGAAAAGATGCCCAACTTAACTTCTAATTAGAGAAATATATGCTACAATTATACTAAGTTGTTTGTCCTATCCATCAGTTTGGGGAAAATCGACACATTGTATTACACACTCGGAAGTCCAGACATTGGGAAGGGAAGACTTTGCAGTGGGTGAGGGTAAATTGATACAACCTCTGTGGGAAACGATTTGGCAATATCTATCCAAATCACAAATGCACATAGTCAAAGGGAAATTTAACATGACGCTACTGAAGGACAAGCTTCAGTGTCTCTGATTTGCACAAATCCAGATACTCAAGGCTCTCATAGATGCCCCATCATTTTTTCAACATGCTATGTGTTCTTGAAAACTTAAAAAATAAGATATTTTAATAATGATAAATTAAGGCTACTGATATTTTTTCACTTGGGACAGCCCCTCCACCACACTTCTCTGTGTGGAGCCTGGCATGGCACCAGACGCTTTTGGGATCTGACCAAACTGAAGACACATTAAGTCTGGATTTAGTAGTATATATTTATATGATGTGCAATCACTGCATGGATAGCCAGATTATTGCTAGGTGTTCCAGGAGGTGTAGAAATGCTATAAATAGTCCTATTACAAACTGTGCCAACCACCTGCCATTTTGATTAGAAGGTGCCGGAACAGAAGTCAGATTAAAATATGGCCATGTCTTAAGGTGCTTGGTAATAGAATTATGCAGGTAGTAAGAAACAAGGTTTGAAGCATACAGAGTCAGAAGCTAATCTGTGGAAAATTACTGTTAAATTAGACATGCAAAATTATAAGCAGAATATTTACTTTTTACAGATACTTGGCCAAAACAGATGTTTTATCCTGACAGGAATGATGCGGTAATTATAAGTAATTATAAGTGCAGTATTTAAAATTATATGTGAAATAGAATTTATCAGAATTTCTGGGTTGTAGAACACAAAAATATAGTAGCTCTTTATATAGCAAACATGTCTATATGAAATTGAATGCTTTAGGTATCCCAGCTATCAATAGCAATATATTAATTTTTGATCAATCATGTTAAAGAATAGACTGAATTTTCTCTTTTCTCTCTTTAAAGTGACAGTATTACAAAATCATAGTGTCAAGAAGGAATGAAAAAATATATGCAATCATAAAAGAGTAAAAAGGTATTTTTACTAACTGTAATTAACTACTTGTGCATCAGTAGCTACCTGTTAATTTTGCAGGATTCTGTGATAAATGGTCAACAATTATATGAAAAAAATGTTCAACATCACTAATCATCAGGGCAATTCAAATTAAAACCACAGTGAGATATTACCTCATACCTGTTAGGATGGCTGTTATTCAAAAATGGAAGATAACTAGTGTTAGTGATGATGTGGAGAAAAGGACACCTTTTAATGCTATTGGTAAAATATAAATTAGTACAGTAATTATGGAAACCAGTATGGCGCTCCTCAAAAAATTAAAAATAAGACAATATGATCCAGCAATACCATTAATGACCATATATCCATTGAAAAGAAATCTGTACGTAGGAGAGGTATCTGTGCTCCCAGGTTACTGCAGCATTGTTTACAATGGCCAAGACATGGAATCAACCTAAATGTCCATCACTGATGAATGGATGAAGAAAATATGGTATGTATACAAAGTAGAATACTACTCACCCTTAAAAAGATGAAAGCCTATCATCCATGAAAATATTGATGAACCTGGAGGACATTTTAAGTGAAAGGAGCCAAGCACAGAAAGACAAATATCATATGATCTTGCTCACACGAAGAATCTAAAAAAGTTGCACTCGTAAAACCAGAGAGTAGACGAGTAGAGACTGAAGGAGAGAGAAGAATTGGAGAGCTATGCATCAAAGGGTACAAAATTTCAGTTAGGAGGAATGAGGTAAGATTTATTGTACAACATGGTGACTATAGTTAATAGCAGTGTACTGTATACTTAAAAATTGTTGGAGAGTGTTCTCACCACAAAAAGCATATGAAGTAAGCCATATATTATTTAGCCATTCCACAATGGATACAAATTTCAAAATATATTGTACATCACAAATGTGTATAATTTTTGTTAATTATTAAAAAAAGACTACAGCTGTACCCTCTAGATGGTCTCCCTGCACTCCCTTTACTTCTCTGCACTGCATTCTCTACAGTGTGAGATCTTTTTTCTTTTAATTTCATTTGATTTGATTTTTGACAGTACTGGGTTTTGAAACCAGGGACTCCACAATGAACTGCTTCCCAGCTCTTTATATTTTTTATTTGGGACAAAGTCTTCCTAAGTTGCCCAAGTTGGGCTCAAGCTTGCAAACCTCCTGCCTCGGCCTCTCAGAGTGCTGGGATTACAGGATTTGCTCACCACGTCTCACTTATTTTATTTTTAATTTGAACATAATAATCATACTTTTATGAGATGTGGTGTAAAATTCCAATGCATCTATATAGTGTATAATGATCAAATGATGGTGTTAAGCATACTTATCATCTCAAACATTTATCCTTTCTTTGTAATAACACTTCAATGTTCTCTCTTCTAGTTACTTTAAAATATACAATATATATTAACAACGGTCACTCTATAATAGAACATCACAATTTATTGGTCTTATCCAATTGAGATTTTGAACCTGTTAACCAACATTTCCCCATCCTTCCCTCCCTCTTGCTTTTCCCAGCCTCTATTAACCACCATTGTACATTCAACTTTTGTGAAATGAACTTTCTTTTAGGTTTCACACATGAGAAAGATCATGAGATAATTTTTCTTCTGTGCCTGGCCTATTTTACTTAACATAACATTCTCCAGATTCATCCATATTGCCACAAATGACAGCATTTCATCCTTTTTAGTGGATGAATAGTATTCCATTATGTATGTACACCACATTTTCTTTATCCATTCATCTTTCATTTGATATTTAGATTGATTTTATATCTTTGCTATTGTGAATAGTGCTGTAATAAACATGAGACTGCAGAGACTTACTCAATTTACTGATTCACTTTTCCCTTCACTGGATGAATATACAGTAGTAGGGTTATTGGATCTGCAGTGGGGTGTGTGTGTGTGTGTGTGTGTGTGTGTGTGTGTGTGTTCTGGGGACTGAATCCAGGGCCTCAAGCATACTGAGCATATAGTCTAACACTGAGCTCTACCTCCAATCTCAATATCAGAATCATTTTTAAAAGATGAATCTAATTATATCTCAAATGCACACATCCTTAAGACTCTTCTCTGACCTCTCATGGCTTACAAGGATTAATGATTAAAGTCCTTCAAGGCTACTTCCCATTTCAGGGTCTTTAAACACTAGTGTGCCCTCTCCCCACTGCTCTAATCCCCCACCTTACTCATCACCGACTTCTACCGCTAGCCAGCTCTACTCACCCTTCGGATCACACTGAAGCACTCATTTTGTCAGGGCAGTGTTCTAGGCTAACCCAGGAAACCATTACAGATCTGCGAAGCATCTGTGCAGCGCCTTCATGGAGCTTAGCACAGGAACAATTTTAACGCCTTGTGCAAGGTATGGGTGGAAAAGACCTGCCCTGGACTCCACCAGGGCAGATGCTGTTGCTCACTACTGTGTCCCTAATGGTGGCACAGAGTCTGACAGCTGAAAAACCCTCAGTAAATATTCATTGAACAAATGAACATCACTGATCATAAAAGAAATAGATTTTAGAACAAACAGACACAAATTTGGCCTATATAAAACTGGCAATTTTTTAAAAAGAAAGACTGCATCTACTTCTCATTAGCAGCTGTGCACGGTATCTCCCACTTTTTTTGGACGGGGTCTCTCTGTAGAGTCAGGCTGTCCTGGAACTCCCTACACAGAATAGACTTGCCTCAAATTCATGATTCGCCTACATTTTATGTGTACTGTTCTTTAAGAAAACAAGGTGAAATTTTTGTAATACAAAATTAACATTTTAAAGTGAATATTTAGTGGCATTTAGTACACTAAGGATAAATAATCTTGTGTTTTGGAACCACCTCTAGTTCCAAAACTTTTTCATCACTCCAGAAACAAACCTAGTACTCATTAAGCCGTTCCCACACACCGCCCTGCAATGCCAGCCCCTGGCAACCATAAATTTGCTTTCTGTCCCTATGGATTTACCTTCTCTGAATTTTTTTTTTTTAATATAAATGGAGTCAACAATATGTGGTCTTCTGTGTCTGGCTTCTTTCACTTAGCATAATGTTTTCAAGTTTCAGCCACGTTATAGCATGTGTCAGTACTTCAGTCCTTTCTATGACTGAATAGTATCCTAATGTATGTATAAGCTAAAATTTGTATATCTATTCATGTATTCATGGATTTGGGGTTGTTTCCACGTCTTGGCAGGTGTAAATGATGCTGCTATAATCTCTAGCCTTTTTGAAAGGTGTGTAAATGCTCCTGTGCCCACCGGGCCATCATCTCAGTATCATGGCACTAATACACCATGATAACACATTAGCTGGGATTAATCATTCAGTGCCTGGTTACGTATTTTGAATAATTACAACCAGATTACCATGTTTCAACTTAGAAGGGAGCGTGTCTTGCCTTCCCTGACCCCACAAAGTATTGAGATAGAGATGAGCACTTACCCAAGAATAGCTAAATATAACCTGGGCAAGTGACCAATGAGATGGCCAATCAGATTGCGTCTGTGGGGAAAATGAACTAAAAACATGAAAGGAGTGGTGAGGTTGGTAATGGGAACAGAAGCTGAAACAGACTAGTCGTTCGTGGCAAGTCTCTAGGGCAGAACTTCTTGGACAGCCACTGCTGGAGAGTGACTATGTAACCCATCCCTGGAACTCCGGGCCTCCCGACCTACTTCCGGTTGCAGCTTGCACTGTTTATTTCTGTTTATTCTTTGAGGTTACAGCAAGGCCTGGCTCGATGGCCTGGGTTCCTGCCCTGAATATTTCTACAATTTTCATTCCCGAAACTTCCTAATGAATGAGGTAACCTGAGTATTTCCCGGCATCCAAAGGTGCTTAATGAAAATACCTCTGAAGCAGTTAGGTTGTAGAGGTCAAGAGCTCTATAATCTTTCACACACTTTGCTCCACCAATTCCTCTTGGGAAGCCCAGACAATGACAGAAATCCCAAAGGCAGCAAAACACAAAGAAGTTCATCGCAATTTTAGTTTAAATACAAGAAACTGGAAATACGTATCCAAATGTAGGAGATTAGTAGACTAAATATTTATTAAGGATTATGGGCCTGGGAATGCACATGGTAGAATGCCTACTTTCCATGCACAAGGCCGCGGTGTGGACATCCAGCACCACAAAGAGAAAGAAACAAAGAGTGAGAGTAAGCAAGCAAGAAAGAATTATGCATATAAATAGTTTTGCTTTAACATTGAAATATTGTCTAATAATCTTTATTAAAAGCAGAAAATATATTTTTATGTGGAAAATATTCGTAGAGATGACAAAATATCGATAGTCATTACTTTGGGTGATTTCTTCCCCCAGTATTTAAAAAAAATTTTTTTAATGAAATGTGCATATGTTATTTTTATAATGAGAAAATAAATTAAAAAGTGAAAAATGTTACAGAATGGCTTCTGGATAGAAAATAATCATCCTATACTGACATTTAATTCTTAGAAAAGAGGGAGAGATGATACCTACTGTCAGAATAGAAAACTAAAAAAGAAAAAAAGAGACAGACTTGAAGATATGCATACTGCTTTTCACAATAAGGACAGAGAAGTATTTGGTGTAGCTGAGAACACCATGGCAAAGCTAAGCCTTTAGTGGCCAAGAAGGGCCCACATACAGAGTTTATGAGAAAAAGCTTATGCCATTCCAGGTGGTAAGTCCAACTCACTGGACTTATAATTCTTCAACGTGGATCAAAAACATAAACCCACATACAGCATTATAGAGGGAGTAGAAGAACAGTAGCAGGGAGGAGATGGAGTAGTTACTTAATTAATGACATATTTATTGAATGTTTAATATGTGCCAGGAACTATTGTGAGCCTTGGAAATAAAACTTCCTGCCTATATACATACAATCTAAGGTATGGGATTTAAAGTAGGGAGAAGGAGAAACAATAGATAAAAAATAGAGTTAAATTTTATAGTATATTAGACACCTATTGGAGGAAACCCAATCAAAGGAGTTAGGAAAATCTGTTGTCAGTTTCTTTGAGTTTAACAAGGTGATGAGGAAAGGTGGCACAAGGACATTTGAGCAAAGATGTGAGGAAGAGGGAGGATAGGAACTCAAGAAAAGCTTCATTTTCCTTTCCAGGCAAATAAAACAGCATATGCAAAGGCCCTGGAAAAGGACTGCATCTGGCCTATTGCAGGAACATCAAGGAGTTCAGTGTGGCTCGGGGTAGACTGAGCAAGGGTAGAGGAGTGAAGAGGGAGAGGTCATAGGGGAGGATCAGGGCATATATATCCCTGAGAGCCGTTACCAGGAGGAAGAAGGGAGAAAATACTGATTAGATGTGCAGGTTGATAGGGTAGACACAGCAAAGATCACTCCAAGGACTCTGGCCTTGGTCACTAGGAGTAGGTGGTGTCAACTGTTGAGACAAGGAACGTATGAGGAGAGACAGATTTGTGCCAGGGAAGAGAAGAAAGGAAAAAATTATGAGTTTGTTTGGAGGGTGTTTCTTTTGAGGTGCCAGTGAGGCCCAGAAGCCAGAGTTGATTTCTCAAGGAACAGATCAGGCTGAAGCTGCAGTTACATTACCAGCAGGGAGGGGAGAGCTCTCAAATTGTGGGAGGGAATGGTGGATGACTAAGAATAGTATGTGCTAATAAATGGCTGTTGAGGCGACAGTGAAACTATTAAAGGAGTGCATTGGTTCTTTTTCCCAGGAGAGAAACAAAGTTAAGTGATCTCAGATACTGAGGTTACTGGGAAGCTGCACAACAAGTTAGAAGATATTCTCAAATAGCAGGCAGGACTCATGGAGCCTGAATGATCACCAGGGTACAGTGTAGTTCTCGCGACCAGGCTCTGTGTTCATCTGCCCAGAGTAGGTGTCTTTAGAGTCATTGAGCTACTTTCTATCCCTTCTTTAACTCTTCCTGTTTTAGAACTGTTCTCACTCTCACTCTCACTCTCTTTCTCTGTCCATGTTCCTCAAGAGAAACAGTCTACTTTGTTTGGCTAGTTTCACCCATCATAAAGACCATCTGAGCAGAACTCGTCAGCCTGGGGAGCCCCAAGGGCAACCCATCAACGCTGCCTTTGATCCAGGTGCCGCTTATTTCCAAAGAGTTGTGACCCAGCCATCCACGCCACCAAGCATGGGATGTAATGATTAGCAAGTCCCGAGTGGGCTGTGGTCGTGTAAGTGCTCTGGCCTTCCAGAAACAGAAACATTAGAATTACATGGCATCAGAAAGTCAGAAGATGAGAGAGCCTTAAGGAGAGAATGGGTGCAAGGACTAAATGGTGCAGAGAGAATAATGGCAGCCATTATCATATTTTGACTGCTTTGTGTCAAATGCTATATTAAATGTTTTACAAAATTATCTCCCCTGGGGCTGGGGATTTAGCTCAGTGATTAGAGTGCTTGCCTTGCAAGCACAAGGGCCTGAGTTCGATCCCCAGCACCCAAAAAAAAAAAAAAAAAAAAATTATCTCCCTGAATTCTTACAATGTTCTTGTGACACAGATATTCCAACGTCATTTTGAAAAGAGTGACGCATAGATAAGTAACTTGTCCACTGTATCTAGTAAGTGGTAGAGTTGAAATTCAAAGCAGGATCTATAAACATCCAGATATCACTTACCAGCTCATTCTCCAACATTATTTATTGGTTGTACATTTTGTATTGCGCAGTGTTTTAGGCGCTTATATAGAATTTAAATTCAGGAGAGGAAGATAAGCCATAAACAGGTAAGTAAGCAATATAAGTTAATGTAGCAATGAAGGCCACAATGGAATTAGACAGGATAATAGACTATGAACTAACTGAGAATGGGTGGGGACATTTTCTAGATGAGACAAGCTGAGTAAACCTCCCTTAGGAGGAGATATTTGAGCTAGGATTTAAGTAATGAGACGAAATCAGTCATGTGAAGATCAGAGGGAAAATATTCCAGGAGGAAAGTACAGCAAGTACAAGTGCTGATAAGAAATGACTCTGGCTGTTCAAGGAAATAAAAGTAGTCAGGAGGGAGAGAGAAAAAGGAGAATTTAAAATGCAGGAGCCAGATCAAGTCCGTCTTAAGGAAGTGTGGTTTTTAACCATTAGAGAATTTTAAGCAAAGAAATCATATAACATGATTTAAGTTTTCAAAAGACCAGTCTGATACTGAGTACAAAACAGACAGTTGGAGAGAAAAAGCTACAAAAGCCTAGGTAAGGATCATGGTAGCAAAGGCAGGGTAGCATTGGAGAGAGTGAGGAGTGGTTGGAGAGCTGACATCTCTCACTGAAAGATTAGCTGTGGAAGCTGAAGGAGCAGGAGATGATGATTGGTCATTTTGATAAGTGTGATATAGTATTACAACAGTGTACTGAATGGATGCACATTTTAGAGATGCAGACTGAAGTATTTAAGAGCTAAATGTCATGGTAACTGTACTATACTTTAAAGTGCTTTGGTACAAAAAAAAAAACAGCAAGTGAAACAAGCGTAGTAGATGATGGATCTACCTACCTACGATGACAGATCTGGGTGTTCTGTGGGGTTGTTAAAACTATTTAAACTTTGGGTTTGTGGGGCAATCAGTCAGATACAACTGTAAAGGAAATACAGGAGAGACTTGTGGAACAAAACTCATTATGCTAAAGAGATATGGAGGCACAGCATTGCCATGAGGGGCCCCACACACCAGAAGTTGGTCCCACCCAAGCAGGACAGAGCAGAGAGAGAAGGACCCTGGAGCACATACCTTTATTGATGCCAAGGGTGGGGCACAGCAGAAAATGGTACTATGTTTACTTCCGATGTTACTTGGCCAAGAAGCAGGAAGGGATATACAGATAGCTCTGGGAACCAGCTTCGGCTTACTGCTTAGGCATATTTGAGCACTCATGACAAGAAGCCACCCAGGTGTGAGAGAAGGAAGGCTACAAAAGAAAAAAGACAGCAAAAGAAAATGTTTACAATATATTCAGATTCTGCTCTGCTTCTCAATATGTTTAAGCTCTCATAACTTTTACATGACTGTGGGTTTTCAGTCTGAACAAGGAGGTGAAGCCATTTACTAAAATGGGAAGGTTTGGGAGGGGAAGGTTGGGGGGGGAGAGTCAAGGGGTTTCTCCAAGACTAGTCTGACATGCCTATAGGGCATTCAAATGGGGACATCACATGGGCATCTAAATATTAGGTCTACTCCTCAGGGGAAAGACAGGGGTGGTGTGGCAGAGATTGCTAGATCCCTACATGCTATTTATTTTTTTCTTCCTTAATAACAGAAACTTAATATTTAGCTGGCTACAAAAACTAATGAATGGCTAAAGAAGATGTGGTTTTTCTAATGGAGTATTACTCTGCCATAAAAAGGATAAACAAGATATTTATAGGTAAATGGATACATCTTGAGAACATACTCTTAAGTGAAATAAATCAAACACACATGAGTACATATTGAATTGTTTCTCTGATATAAGAAACCATACGTGTAAATAAGGACAAAAAAGTATAATAGATAGATAATATTCAATAGGGAGGAGAATTAGAAAGGGAGGAGGGGGAAAAGAAAGAAAGGAAAAAGAAAATACAGGGAAAAAGAGGAAAATGTAAATAAAGCTACTGTAAATAGGGAAGGGAGGGGGAGGGGAAGGAAAGGGGAGTGGAAGGGAGGGGAAGTGGAAGGGAGGGGGACTAGAAGGGAGGGCTGGGGAAGAAGGGGGGAACTGAGATGTATCACGTACAGTTACAAATTAACTATGATGAATGTGACCATTATGTATACAAGGTACCAATACATATTCTTGGTAAGTTAAAAAAAATATTTAGCTGGCTATATTGCTACATGAAATAAAGACCACATTTACTACTTTTCCTTGCAGTTAGGTATAATCACGTGACTAAGTTCTGGCCAATAAGATATAAATGGAAGTTTTGCAAAAAACAAGTATGAAGTCTCCATTAAAAGGAACTAACCCAACGGAAGGTGAAAGTTTTGGTTCTTCCTCTTTCCTCCCATCTGTCTTCTGGAATGTGGATGTTGTGGCTACAGCTCCAGCAGCCAGTTTGAAAGAATGAGCTGTTCTTGAATACAGAAGCCAAAGGGTAGCATAAGTCAATGGATAAAGAGAAGTTCCTGGAGTCTCTGATGACTATCAAGGCACCATTTCAGTCCTGTTGCTTCTCTTTAAATTTCTCATATGCTGAATAAAAATGAACTTTCATTTTGTTTAAACTGCTGGGGGTGGGGGGAGATTCTGATCTATGCAATCTAAGCTAATTCCAAGGACAACAACTGGAGATATAGATTCAGGAGTCAAAATCATGTAAATGATAGTTAGAGGAGTAGAATGGTAAGATTACCGAGAAGAGAATGTAGAAGGGAGAAGATCTGAAATCAGCGAACATTGAAAAGTCAGATGTAGAAAACAGGACCACAAAAAAGACTAACAAGGAAGAATGAAATAGGTGGAAAACCAAGACAGTGTCATGTAGACAGAGGTCAAGACTATTTCTGGAAGAAGGGAAAAGTGAACTACATCAAGGGAAGTAAAGTAAGATGAGGGCAAATAATTGACTATTAGATCTGGCAAAATGGAAGTCATTAATGATCTCAGTAACGGCCATTTCAGTAGTGATAAAGGCAAGAGGACTGAAGTGAGAAAGTACGGAAGGAAGTACAGAAACAGTGACTTCAGAGATGTTTTGCTATGAAGATGAACATGCAGGAGATAATGGGGTTAAGGGAGATGAACATTATTAAGGCATGTTGAAAACTGATAAGAATGATTCAATAAAAAAGGAAAAATAACAATACAGGGAAAGGTGAATAACTGCAGGAGTGGAGAGCTTGGGAAGGAAGACAAAATAGAATCCAGCATCTACCAGAAAGACTGCCACAAACAGTGATTGTGGGCGAGCAGTTTTGATAAAATGGAGAAGGCAAAGTCCAAACTACACGAAGCCAAGGAGTGAAATAAGAAAATGAAAATAACAAATAAAACAAAATTACTGGTAATACAGGATTTGGGAAGATTTTTCTCTTCTTTATACATTTTGACTTGGAAATTTTCTGTAAGGAATACTTAACACTATAATAATGAGGGAAAAAAGAAAAGAAAAGAAAAAAGAGTAAAAGAAAAATCAAGTCAGCAAGTGTCTCAGAACTTGACTTATCCCTGGGAATAGAGGAAGTATAGCCAGTGCAACTAGGCATGAAAATAATCCTGGCAGGAAGATCTTGCTCATGATGAAACCATTTCTTCTCTTTAATCACTGGTCCTATCTTTACTGGATACTATTAATGTAATGTGCTCCAGATAAAGAAGAAAGTCCAGTATAGCAGGTAATACACACTAGCTAAGAAGAGTTGCTACACTCATTGAATTGTTCAGTAGTGTGGTTGGCTTGGGTAGATTCATGAGAGTTATGAATGAGATATCACAAGCAGAGGAGACTAGGAAGTCTAGGTAGATACACACTTCGCCCTACAGAAATGTCCACTGCATCCCTCCTGGAGTCCAAGGCTAGAACTCTTGGGGCCAGGGCAGGCTTGTAAGAACAAAGTTAAGCCCCAGTAGGTACCACTATGTCGCTTCATTTAACAGCAGCCTCACACTCATGAAGGACTTCCAAGCTGGTAATCTTCAAGTGAGGTTTCACGTATGCACTCAAAGCATTGAAAGAAGACGACACCGCTCATTCAACTTTGAACATGCTCCCATTTCCAGACCATTTTTCTGTCATGTGCTGTAAATTAAGGTATTTATAACCCCACAATTATTTTATGAGCAGCAGAATTACATTAAACTATGTTTTTGTCTGATTTTAAGGCACCAAATTTTTAAATGGAGATATTTAAAATACAGCACATCTAAAATTAGTCCTCAGTATTTCTTTGTGTTTTTGAAATTGATTGACCTTATTTTTACAACAGTTTTAGAGTTACAGAACAATTGACTAGATAAGGCAAAGTTCCCATATCCTTGCCCACCTCACCACATGGTTTCCCCTAATATTCACATCTTGTGTTAATGTGGTACATTTGTTACAACTGGCAAATCAATATTGGTACATTATTAGTAATTAAAGTCCAGCATTTATAATAGATTTTACTTTTTGTGTTGCAGAGCTCTACAGTTTTGACAAATACATAAGGTTATGTATCCACAATCACAGTATCATACACAGTAGTTGTGCTACTCTAAAAATCTCCTGTGTTTCATCAAGTCATCCATCAAACCCTTGGAAATCACTGATCTGAACTATCTCTATTGTTTTGCCTTTTCCAGAAAAATCATATAGGTGAAATTAAACAAAATGTAGCATTTACAAACTGGCTTCCTTCACTTAGCAATATACATTTAATTTTCCCCCACATCTTGTGGAGGCTTCATAGCTCATTTCTTTTTATTACTGACATAAGGTTGTCTGTATGTATCACAGCTTGTTTAGTCATTCACCGATTGAAAAACATTTCAGTTGTTTCTAAATTTTGGCAACTGTGGATAAAACTGCTACGAACATTAATGTGCAGGGTTTTGTGCAGATATATTTTCAGCTCAGTCTGGTAAATAACAAGAAGCACAACTGCTAGATCACATGGTAAGATAGTGTTTAGCTTTGTAAGAAAATACTAAGCTGTGTTTCCAAAGTGACTATACCATTTTGCACTCCCACAAACAATGAGTGAGAATTCTTGTTGCACTACATCCTTGTCAGTGTATTATGTTTTGGTCATTCTAATAGGTGTGCAGGGGTAGTTAACTGTTGTCTTAATTTGCAATTCCCTAATGATATATGATGTGAAACAATTTTTCATATACTTATTTGCCAACTGTCCATCTTCTTCCCCAATGTGTCTATTCAGATCTTTGTCCCCTTTTAATGAGGTTGTTTGTTTTCTTACTGTTGAACTCTTAACAGTTCTTTGTATACAAATCCTTTATCAGATATATATTTTGTAAATATTTTCTCTGAGTCTTTGTCTTGTCTTTCCCTTCACTTAACCTTTACTTAATATACTAAGAACCTCAACAATTGCAAGTGGCTCGGGCCTCCCTCAACCTCCAAGAAAGTGGAGATGAAGTAGGTAGTGCAAATAAGAAGTACTGGATTTGTTTGGCCATGAGACATACGTGGCTCTTAGCCACTCAGATCAGTACTAATTGGGGAGTAAGTGGAAAAAAAAGAAATAGTAATATTGCTCTAGCCTATGCCAAGTACATGGCATTTTCCATATACTATTCCACAGCCACCTTAAGAAGCAGATCATATCCAAATAGGAGGAAATCCATCAAACCTGTCAAGTATCAAACACCTATTATGTGGTAAAATTGGGACTCAACTCCATGACACCACTAGGACAGATGTAAGGCTAACCTGTCTCAAAGCAGATTCCACAAGGGACAGAAGACAGTGCCAACCCCTGCACACAGAGGGTGGCGAATCTCAAGCTCACCCGGGCAGTGTTAAAATCTAAAGGGCTCTGGTGTCAGGCAGAGAGACTACTCGGATTAAGATAATCCAGCAGGGCTGTTTGGCTTGAAGTAAAATCCCAAAAGACAGCTGGGGATATGGAATCTAATCCTTAAAAGAGAAAAAACAGGCAAAAATTAAGCAGAGTATTGAGACTCCTGATAAACAGGCTGAGGCCCAGCCTAAGGGTGTAAACAGCTAAGGAAGTGGATCGTAAATGAAGAAAGCCCACTGGGACAGTTACTCAAGCAACACAGTGGGAGCTGGAAAGAGCCTATAGCTAAGAGGATTCACCGCAGGATCCTCAGCGCAGGACAGCAAGGCCCACTTCTGCACCACCAGTTGGCAGGCCTTGCTCTGTCTTGTGAAGGACAAATTCAGCATCTGTGTCTGGTTATAGTTTCAGGTTAACTGTCATGAGACCCTGAAAGGAACAGAAGGAAAACTCAAAGAAGGCGGAAATTTAAGCTATAGGCCAGGGCTCAGAAACACAGCTCAAGAGTCCAGTTATCAGAAGGGAGGACCAAGGTCAGGGCTATTGGATGCCTAAGACATTTCTGAGCTGGGATTCCTGAAACCACTCTAACATTAGGACCATCCCAGAGGTGAGCCTAAGGCTTAGCTGAAAGGTGTTTCCAGGTGGGCCCAATTATAGAAACAGGCCTGGTTTGGCCAGCACACCTGCAGAAGACTGGCAGCGGGAGCCCTCAGAGAAGGAAGGCACAGTCAACAGACTCTTCGGACAAATTAGATTCAACAACCTGAAATCCCAAACTCTTCAGAATTCAGATGCCCCGTGCTTAATGCAATAGAAATGTTCCTGAAAAGCAATATATAGCATGAAGTTTTATAAACTGATCAATATTTTAAGTGAGCTAGGGGAATTTGCTGTTTAAAGGAAATTATTATTTTTGTAAATCTGGTTTCAATCCATTGGATTTTCTTAAATAGAGCAGTCTTTTAATCTGATTTCCTCCTATGAAAGTAATGTATATATATTTCAAAAATATTTATTTTGAGAAACTAATAGTTGCTACTAGTACATCTACAGTTCAATGAGTGCAGTTCAATGTAGTCAAGTGCGGAATTAATTCTCTGTAGGGCCTGCCACTTGTCCAAGCCACCGTTCACCCCACAGCCATCGGGGGGAATTACTTCTCAGCCATCACATCTTCAACTTCATTTGCATTAAACTTGGGAAAGCCCGCTTCTTTGATGTGACTCTTCTGGCAGCCAGGGAACTTGACCGTGGGCCTGTACAGGGCTTCGGTCACATGTTCCTCGTTCTGCAGCTTGGCCCAGATGGACGTGATGACTTGTCCAACAAGAATCCTTGCCACTGTGCCTTGGGGCTTCCCAAAGGCACCTTGATATCTGTCTGGAGCTTAGATTGAAGACAGCATGAGATCAGAGATAAGAACCTCCACCTGCAAGCACTATCTTCAAGGTCCCTTAGGACAACTCATACAAGCAACAGTCTGCGTACACAACTAAGGAAGTTGCTATTTGCAGCAGTTGCACACTGGATGCTCACAGGTAAAGGAACTTAGTTGGCTTAGTTGGCTGCAGATTGGATTTTTGATTCAATGGAAAGCATAGGAAGGCATCAAGGGCTCCCCAACAGGAACAGATGGCTTAGAATCCTTTGTGCAACTATAGAGACTGAGAGCAGATGGAGGTTAACCCAGGGATGATCTTTTTGCTACCCTCACAGATGCCCCCTTCCCCACTGCCAACAGGAAAGAGATTTCCTGCTTGCTCTGAGCACGGTGACTCCATGATCGGGAGTTACTGGCCTAGTAAGTGGTCTCAGAGCCAAGAGACAGGAAACTGCTCTTTGGCCTGCTGTGAGAGCAGACCCTGGTTGCAGCAGGTCCTGGTCTGCAGCATAGGCCCTCAGGTACAGACAAGGAGTGTTACTGTGCCCAGCGCAGGTGACCTCGACCTAGAATTCTACCAGAGGGGCTTCACCCTCACTCATGTCATACCTAAAAATTATAAGAAGGAAACCAAAATGGTCTTGTGGTGAGCAGAACAATGCCTGCCCACACCCCATGACACACATGTCCTACCCTCTGAAACTGAATACATTAGGTCATGTGGAAAAACAGACGGTTGCCAGTTGGCTGACCTTGAGATGAGATTATCCTGGATTATCTGGTGGGTTCAGTGGAATCACAAGGGCACTTAAAAGTGGAAGAGGGAGGGTGAGAGAGAGCCACATAACAGCATATGAAGGACTCCGTTCAACATCACTAGAGAAATGGAACCATGAGCCAAGGAGTGTGAGTGGCCTCTAGAAGCTGGAATACATTGCTATTGACACCCTCACTTTAGCCCAGTAAAATCCATGCCAGACTTCTGACCTCCTCCAGAACTGTGAGATAATACATTTCTGTTTTTTTTTTTTCTTTTTTTCTTTTTTTTTTTTTTGGTGCCGGGGATTGAACTCAGGACCTTGTGCTTGCAAGGCAACCACTTTAACCACTGAGCTAAATCCCCAGCCCCCTATTTCTGTTGTTTTTAAACCACTAAATTTGAGATAAAATTTTTTACAGTAGAAAAAAGAAATTAAAACAGCACTCATTAATACTCTCTCTCGAATGCAAGAAAAAGGAAGGAGAATTTAAAAACTTGACAGACTTCTTTGTATCGCAGGGCCCTGCAAGTCACTGCCAACATTTTCCTTTTCTTCTCTTTGAAAAGACAAGAAGAGTCTATATCTAATGAAAACTGGCTTCTTTACTTAACTAAATTTTTAACACAGTTAAAATAGAATTGTGGAGAGATCCAGGACCCATATTTTAAAAGTCTCCCCAGGCATCTCTAGTATGCAGCCAGGTTTGCAAATCACTGGTCTAAAATTTCAGTTCTTGCCCACGTAATTACGAGGTGGCTACATACTTGGAGGCTGAGTACCAGCAGATTATAATTAACCTGAGAGGACACAACACCTGGGGTGACCACAAGGATTGGGCCTGATGACACAACACTTCATGTGTGACCTGCGCAATGGAATGGTGAGCACGCTCATTAAATGTGAATGCCGGTCCAGGACGGAAAACAGATGGAGGAGAGTGTTTCATTTAATTAATGAGGGTTGTTAGGATGGAGGACTTATTGATTCTAGGAACAGGTAACAGCAGGCTGAGGGAGGAGAAGGGAGTTACTTTGAACAGAGTGCAGTTCAATGTAGTCAAGAGCAGAATTAATTCTCTGTAAAGGGAAGGAAATAGCACAATAATGGCTAGGGCCATGGAAGATTTTGCAAAATTAGAAAATGATGCAGAAAGAAGGCCAATCACAGAGTAGGGTTTTGCTGGGGGTGCAGCAGGGCCACTTGGCCCGGGCCTCACATAGGCCCTGACATTTAGGCTTCTGCCAAATTTTGGTATCTGACAAAGGTATCCTTTTTTTTTTTTTTTTAACCATAGACATACAATGCATGCTACAGTTTTATAATTCCATTTTTTCCAACTTTCTAATGAATTGGGAACCTCAAAGAGTAAGGCTAATGGCCTAGGTGTCGCCATATCAAGAGTCAGCCGTGGATTGCAAGATTTGATTGGTCCTATAGTTTATGATGCTAACGTAAGTATCTAGACACAGGATATTTTTGAAGCCTACACGTAGGAGGAACAACAAGGATATTCGGTGAGTGGACCTGGAGGAATTGAAATCCAGAAAGAACAGAAGACTGACTTGTTTTCCTGAACATAGTGTTAATAGGTATTTTTCTGGTTTTCCTTTTTTTCTTCCAGTTATGCATGCACATATGTTTCTACAGAGCTTTTTTTAATACAAAACAATATCACTCAAATCGTCCTCACCACTTCCCTCACACTTCAACGCCTTGTGGAAGATTTTTTAAAATTTATCTCACGTCTCCAAATTAACGTGCTTGAAAAGCTATTCTATGATCTTTTTTTCAATTCGAACCATTATCTGGCTTCCGCAGCATAGAAGATAAGATTTGGTGTCTTTCCAACTGCTGTCTGGCCATACATAGTCACACTTCCCCACTTCCCGTTCTTCTAATGTTTATGTTGTAACACTGGCCAGAAGAATGAGCGTTTATGTTATTCTGGCTATAAAACACTAGTGATAGCTAAGCTGCATAGTAAACCATGATAACTTTTCCTTTCCTGGAAACTAGTAACTGTCTTGTTTCTTGTTTGCTTCATTTTCTATGTATTTATGTTTGCTCTTTGTCTTTGTCTGGTTTTGAGACATTCAGAACTGTCAGGTATTCTCATAATGTCCCCAGTCTCCAAAAAAGAGTCTCTCCCAGAGGCTTCCAACATGTTCAGATCTGCACCTGAGACAGCACTCTCATCTTGGGATCTCCTTTCCCCATCATCCAGGGATTCTCTTTCTGTTTCTAGTCAAACACTAATATCCTATTTTGATCCATGTTTGGGGGATTTCCTGAGGCAGGGGTAGGTGATATGAACCTTACCTGTCCGAAAATGTTTTAATCTGCTCTGAGTTCATGGGTTGTTTGGCCTAGGTATAGAATTCTAAATTGGAAATAATTTCCTTTGAGCATTTTGAAGGTTATTGCCATCTGGCCTATAGGGCTGCAGTTGAGAAGTCTGAAGCCATTCTGACTTACAGTTCTTTATGCAGGACTGTTCACTCTTCCTATTTGGGAGCTCGTAGCATCTTTTTTTTTTTTTTGTCTTCACTGTTCTGAGAATTCCCACTGATGTGCCTGCTGGGTCTATTCTCCATCTTTGTGTGGGCATTCATTCAGAAATGCATGCTCAGTAGTTGTGGGGAACATCTTTGAATTCTATGTTTTAATGACTTCCTATACTCTGGTTTCTCTGTTCTGTTTTTGGTACTATTATTTGCATATATTTAACCACCTGTTCTGGTCTCTTAATTTTCTTATCTTTCCTTTCATTTGTCTATCTTATTTCTATTTTGCTCACATTTTAGAGAGATTTGCTGTCATTTTCTCTTATTGAATTTTTGTTTTTACTATCATATTTCTAATTTCCAAGAGTTCTTATTTGTTCCCTGAATGTTCCTTTTTCCTACATCATCTTCTTATTTGGTAGTTATATATCTTAGCCTTGAGGATAGTAATCAGAGGGTATTTGAATTTTTCTTTAACCTATACAGTCGTTGGCCCTTAGTCTTTTCTTTGGTCTCTGTGTTTCTTGTGAGAGGTTTTCCACAACACCTGGGAAACCTAGATCATCTATTCTTTTCAAAGAATGGGAGCTAAAAAGCTGAAGAGGAGTTCTGAACTTATAGGGGCTTATTGATTGCAGGCTTTGCTACGCTCTCTGACTGGGCTGTTTGGCTGGAGGACCCCCACACTGGTACCTTGAAGTTTTTCCTCTTGAGGAAGACTATATTCTTCTAAGAGGACTCTGCCAGGTTCTTATCTAAAGCACATAATTCTAGCTATCAGCATAGCAGGGACAGAGCTGCAGATCTCAGTGTCTGTGTACTTAGTCCCTCCATTTCCAGGACAGCATCCAGCCCCAAACTCTGCCCAATGTCCTCCAGTCTGCAGACCTTCTGCTCTGGCCTCTCGGGATGGATGCTGCCCTTGCCCTGCAGAAAGGGAGAAGGTCCGGGAATCTAAGTGCTTCCTAAACAGACTTCGAACCACTCCTGGTTTTAGCATGCACCACCTCATTCCCAGAGCTACCCCATCCCGCCAGTTCCTAAGTTATTGGGGATTCAGATTGATTTCTTGAATTTCTCCAGTGCTCTTTCAGGATTCAGTTTTCCTGTGTCTGCACTGTCATGGGCACACTTCTCATTTTCCAACTTTCAATATTTTGAACAGTTAGAAAAATAAAGTTGTGTCTATTATTTTTTCCCTTTACTAAGAAGAGAGAAAATCTAAGTGTACATGTGTAGATGTTCTATCTTCCCTGTTTAACTGGAAATTGGGAGATTTACTTTTCATTCTTTATCTTTTTACACTGTTCAACTTTTAATCAATATTTCATTACTAGTTATTAATTAGTGTGATTTTACTTTTCAATTTAAGACAATCCAGTTTTTTTTTTTTTCAAAGAAGCATAAAAGCAGCACGTAAGAACCATGAAATAATGATCAGGCTTTATGGCTTTGGGTGCTTCCCACATGCGGATCTCTGCAGTAGCTGCATGTGTGTACATGTGTGTTTGCAAAGGAGACCGCTGAGCCTACCTGGCAAGACAATAGACCAGTAAGCAGGAAACAAAGTAGGTCAAAGTGAATCATCGTAAGTGGTATGACATTTCTCTCATCATTGTTATCTCCACCCAGAAAAGAATTTTAGTTTGGTTGGACATTAGAGTTATCCCACTTACAACGAGTTCTCTGAAGCAGTCATTTTCAAATTCTTTAACTGTCTATCCTTCTAAGAAAAACATTTAAAAATATTCTCAAATATGTCAACTTATTTGCAAAGTACACATGTCATAACAGCATTGACACAGTATAATATATTTAGGTAGGTATCTTTCGAGAGGTACAGTAGAAAATAAAATTAGTTCTAATGTTTTCTTTCAGCACCTCCATCCTTCACACCATGAAATCCTCCACCAGGATGAGTCTCAGAACACTGAAGAAGATCTTTCAAAAAACATGACCAATCAGTGTCTAGCTAGTCATTCTGAGTTAGAACTCTGGTGGGTAATGCCCTGGTTAGGTTTTTTTTTTTTTTTTTTTTTTTTTGGTGCTGGGGATCGAACTCGGGTCCTTGTGCTTGCAAGGCAAGCACTTTAGTGGTTAGGTATTTTGAAAAGCTCTCCCTGCTGATTCCCACGTGCACCTCTGGGTAAGAAATACAGCACTAAAGATGTAAGAGTTAGTGCCAGTAAAAAACTAGTCAAATGTCTACTAAATGCAAAGAGCAGGCAATTAACACTAAGAAATTTATAGACCAATTAAATATCTGGGTCATCGCATGCCTCAAAAAACTATCTCCTTCTTCCCCTAACTCTTTAGTTTTCTTCCTTTGTCTTGTCATTACACTTTTTAATACAATTTTAGTTTACTATTACAATAGTCATTATAGAAAATATACATATATATGTTCGATCACTGATGTAGCTCTATGGTAGAGCACTTCCCTAGCATGCACAAGGCCATGGGTTGACCTTTGGCACTGAAAAAAGAAAAAATTATATAGACATATGCATATACATACATAAGTAAGAAAAAAATATATCCATAATCCTACCATTCCAAGATGACAACATTTTTATTGCAGATATTTATGTAAACATTTTTAAGAGGAGGAACATATCCTACATATTGTTTTTGCCCTGATTTTTTCACCAGGTAATTATATTTTTTTCATGACAATGAGAATGAAAACTCCAACAGAACTAGGAAACATGGTGAGAGAGTTGATCAACAGCTATCAAGAAGCAGTTGGTGATGTTAGATGCCGTTCGAGTCTAGCCAAGCTACTGGCCCTCTTGTTCTAGTTTCTCCCTCTGTTTTCTTTCTACATGCTTTTTCCCTTTCTCTTTTGCTTCACCTTCTACCCTTATTTCTCTCCACCAAAGCAACTGTGGCCTTAGGACAGAGTTAATATTTGACAGAATTACACTTCCTGCTAATTTGACAGGGGATGCATAACCAGGAAGCTGGAGAGACAGCTGCCCCTCCTTCGTAGTGGGGATTTTCTGAGCAAGCCCAGGCAAGAGTCTTCTGTTCTCGATGACTATCTGCTATTTCCACTTGGGAGCCCAAATTAAAATTGCTTATTTACCTTAGAAGCAAGGTGTGGTCAGAGGCAGCCCAGAGTGTGAAGCTAGTGAGAGTAGAGTCATTTCAGAGAAATTGCTGTTCTGGAATTGAAACTGGGAGAGGTAGAACTACAGTTGACATAAGGTGAGGCTGAGAAGGAGGTAGGCATAAAAATACAGAGTAAACCAGCTGCAACAGTTCCACTTGGAGGGTAATCAGATTCCTATTGGTGTTATAAAACTGGTTGCAGAAAACCAGTTCTTCTTGCTGTAGGTGGCAAGCAACTTCTGAATGCTTGTACCTCCTCCACCTGCTGACAACGTATTTTCCATTTGTAGCAATGAATCCATTGATAGAGAGGAAAGTTTCTGGACTTTGAAACTTCACTGGGTTAGTGCAAAGAAAAGAAGCACTTAATACCACACTACAGCCAAACTGTGTTTTCCAGAGACTGCATAAAATTATTGTTTTCATTAAATGCAACTCATTGCTCCCAAACAACTATGTTCTTGGGAATGAAACTGTCATTGACATTATTGACTAAGAGAGACTACACTGGCCAACTCTCTAATGGGACTGCTGTGGATGAAAGTTCGAAGAAAATGAGTAGTAAGAGACTCATTGTCTGCTACCACCCCAACATCAAACCACCTCCTCTAACAGTGGCAGCTTTTGGTTATCAGCTGGAGTTGGGGTGTAGCTCCTGGGCCTTGTAGCTGCTTTGAGGAACAGAAATTAAGTGTTTTAATGGAGGTTTTAGTCACAGTGGGAGGGACCCTGCCTGTCATCTTGCAGACGTGGGAGCCAGAAAACCTGATGATAGTGGAGTGTCCAGCATATACAACCCTTTTCTGCTTTCTCCCAGCAGCAGCTACTTAATAAGCAGCTTAGCACGTGTACAAGGTCAGAAAGAAGGTGAGAAAGTGGGAGAAATATTTTGACATAAATATCTGAAAGGATCTCTTCATTGCTGGTCTGTGACAGAAGTGAAACAACCACAGAAATTTTGTCTGAGAATAACTGGAAAATTTTCCTCCCTCCCTGGGGAAACTAATCTCTACTTATAGTGGCATCCGAAGTGCCATCATTAGTGACTCATTCCTTTGTGTATTGTAGGCAACCTGGCATTTAAGAGGCTTATATCAAAAGGCAAATACTTAGGCTGGCCAATGATTTTTCACTGGCACCAGAATCCTTGAGATGACTTTCACATACAGACTCCTGGTGCCACGCACACTTCATCCTCTCAACCCTTACTACAGCTATGACCTTTAGCCAATAGATGGGTTCTCCAGTTCTCTGGCTTCCACCAGGAACTTGGTGTAGTAAAATTTTGTTCCTACTTTGGCAGGTTAGAAAGTGATTTCCATTGTGGACAATGGTTTGACAGCCTCACTCAGAACCAACCAAGGGAAATCTAGAAACAGGTGTGTGTGTGTGTGAGTGTGTGTGTGTGTGTGTGTGTGTGTGTGTGTGTGTGTGTGTGTGTGTAACATTGTAATGCTTCAAGGAGGAGTCAACATAGCAGCCAGCACTGTCACTTTCCTCCCCTGGATGGTTGGTTTCTTCCTATATCCCCTCTCTTCTCTACTTTCTCTACTGTTATGTTTCCTTCCTCCTACTTTTCCCCTTGAAGAAGCAGACATATTAGAAATACAATTCGTATTATATGTATTTTCTCATTTTCTGCTTTCTTTATATTACATAGGTTTAATATTTTACTTGAGGATGTAGTTATTTCAGTGTGTTGGCCTTTTTTACTCAGTAGGCTGTGACTATCACAGGGAAAATAGGTGCATACCTCTGTCTCATGACGTTAAGAGTGAAGGAATCATTTATCAGGGTTGGCAGCCACTAGGTCACTTAGAAAGTGCAGAGTACAGTAAGAGGTGAATTGGAAGTTTGAAAAAAACAAAACCAAGGATAAGCTCACTCTACCTCTCTGACAGATGAACAGGCTAAAAGTTGCCTTTGACCTACTGCCCTGGTCAATAGTCTACCACGGGAAGCAAAAAGATCCCACAGGTTGCTCACTGCTTATGCTCTACCTAGGATTTGCTCCTGTTGGGGATGGTATATGGATTCCAAAATGTTCCTGTAGAGTTGGAATAAAGCATAAGGTGCCTCTCCAACTTTTTCCCACTTTAAGACACACTCATAGGTGAGATCAAATGAAAATTAACACTAAGGATCCCACTGAGGGTAAAGAAGCTACTGCAGGGCTGTGAAAGGCACTCCAGATTCTCTAGACGTTTAAGAGCAGTAGTCTGAAGGACAGCATTACTTTTACTTTCATGTTTCAGCTGGCCCAACCCCCTTCTCCCTGTGTGAGATGCTTCCATGAGGGATCCCACAGGCTGTCTGGCCAGCCTCCCGGCTCTGCTCAGTGGCTCAGAGTCCCATCCCGTGGGAAGGTGAACACAGGATTAACACACTGCCTGATACTCGCCTCCGCAGAGTGCAGAGGTGCTGGTCTGCCGGCCCTAGACTGTGTGCATCTAGAAACTAGCATGTGACGGAGCCACAACCTCTGGCCACGGTGTCAGCTGCCTGCAGTTCCTCCTTCTTTCTTTCTTTCTCTATTTCTTTTATTTTTTTAAATCTTCTCACCTTGAAACAATGACTGTTAAGGTCTCATTATCTATAGATCCGGATGCCAAAACTAGCTTTAGTCAAGAGAAACTTCTCCAGTCTCCGAAAAAGTGGCTGCAATGTTTTATTTTATAAGCAGGAAATTTACTTTCTTTGATATGGGATATTTAATATGGTTTCACAATATTCGTTTTTGTTCCGTGTAGATATGGTTAATAGAAAAATGATTCTGCTTAAGAAAGAGATAGGGAACTTCATAATAAAGGAGGAACTAACTGAACAGATGAACACAGAGACCCAAAATAGAGCTCGGTTCTGTATGTAATTACTTTTTTTTTCTGGTGAGGTTGGAATCAAACTCAGGGCCTTGCACATGCTGGGCACACTACCATGCCCAGCTCCTTTTGTGGTTTCTGTACCCTTTGTCCGAAAAAAAAAAGGAACAATGAAATCAACAACTTGTGTAACTCAGTTTCCCAACTTTCATAAGAACTTGCATGTGCCCCATCTAGCCCTAGCCACATACAAAATTTAATAAGAAATCAAACAAACATCCTCTAAATCATATAGCAATATACTCTGCTATCACAGGGAGTTAAGAACTCCCTTTTGTATAAATGGCAGAGATTAACCCTTGCAGCTTTCTCTCCCATAAGTTAACATCTAAAGACAGAATTTCAAAACAATAGAGGAAAAGATGAATAGTATAATATTGAGGTAACTATATAGTTCCCTGGAAAGGTAGGACAAAACTCAGATGAAGTAAAAAAACAAAACAAAAAAACTCAAATGAAGTAAAGATTTAATGTAAAAAGAATGCATAAAGTACTAGAGGAAAAAAAATGGGTCCAATTTTTTTTGACAGTTTTTAGAGCAAGGAAGAACTTTCTAAGTATTATGTAAATCTAAGAAGCTACAAAAGACCACTTTGATATACATATATATATCTCTAAAATCAAAACACAAATGACAAAATGGGATTGAGGGAGTGTTTACAATTTTTATCACTAAAGGGCAATTTACTTCGGATAAAAAGGAGTCCTAAAATTTAATAAGAAAAATACCAAAAACCCGATAGTAAAGCATGCAAGCAGTTTACAAAAAGGAAATAGAAATAGCTCAGAAACATATAAAAGATGTTCAACCTTATTCATAATAAAAGGAAAAGAAATTTAAAATAGAGTGATACATCTTTCTTTGCCTATAAGTTTGACAAAGGTCAAAAGTTTGATATTATACTTTATGATCAAGGCTGAGAAGAAATAAGCATCATATCCATCGCTAGTGAGAGTAGAAATTGACACACTCCTGACAGAAAGCAATTCAAACAATGTCTTTTGTCTTTCAAATGTACATAACCTTGACCAGCAATTCTACCTGTAGGACTTTATCCTACAGATACATCCACATATATGCAGAATGAAGTATGGACAGTCACTCCCAACAGCTCTGTTGATTTGTACGTGGGTTACCATGCAGATGTAAAAGAGACTAAGGAAATTTTATATGTACTGGTATGGAACAAAGTAATAGTTCTTCCTCTGTGTGCCTGTGTTTACTCATGTGCACGTGCACTTAAAGATATTCTAAATATTTATGCAAGTATTATATAATTTTCTGAAAACATGTCAAAAAATTTGTTGGCTTTTTTCTAGGAAAGAATATTGGATGTCTGAGAGATAGTATCAGGGATTGAAGCCAGGGCCTTTGCACTGAGCTACAGTCCCAGCCCTTTTCTATTTTCTATTTTATTTTGAGGCAGAGTGTCACTATGTCGCTCCTCCTGTCTCAGTCTCCCGTATGACTGAGCTGATAGATGTCTGCCGCCATGCTTAGCTGCTGCAGGGATGGGGGAATATTTTACTTTATATCCCTTTACTCCTTCTGCATTTTGAATCATGTAAATGTATTACCTTCTCAAAAATAAAGACTATTATAAAAAGAATAAATAAAAAAAGCAGTAACACATGAGCTTGAGTGAACTTTTAAAAGGATGAACAGAATAGTAAATTCCATGTTAGGGGCATTTCATATCAACAATGAAAACAAAAAAGATGAGCAGGATTCCAATGGGGAACCTAAAACAAAGCCCGATCTTTTTCTACTG